>JAQGBX010002961.1:0-18637 GCA_034698745.1 Megaphyllum sjaelandicum
CTTTTTAACTTTAATTTTAGTCAGGCAAAAGTCAGGCAAAATTGTATGAAAAGTCAGGCAAAGTCAGGCAAAAATGATAGTAAAATGGGAAAAAGTCAGGCAAAGTCAGGCAAGTCGATTTTTCAAATGTGGTGGCAACCCTGTATAGACGACGGAAATACGTCGGTATAGGTTTTATGAAAGTATTCTGTTTTGTCTCTTAGCACGTACAATGTACATGTATTTGGAAGGTGTCAAAAGGACAAAAAAACGCTGGACTCGGACATATTTTCACTCCGTTCAGTCGGAGCGGAAACTTTCGAGTGTTTGCTCCAGCACTCTGCTAATTTAATTACACGAGTAATAAATACTGCTCCGGAGTAATCATCTCGCGTCCCATAAATCCATTTCCAGTATAAAAAAAACCGAGACTCCGACTGTTTGGAAGCCTCGCTTTTTAAGGGTGAACGTACAAATCCGCGGGGGCAATCCATTATTCGGGATGTTTATGGCTACTAAGGACATATGCCTGGGAAAATCCCTCGCTATAACTCCCCTCATTTGTTCTCCTTTTTGTTTTACGCATTTCGCGTTTGACCGAGGGAGTCGTGGCCCCCCTAACGGCGCTCACTGGCAAACAGTGCCAGTTTACGCCCAGTGGAGCATATTCGGTGGTTTGCACGGTTCCTCCCCCCATTCGCTTTTTTTTTCCTCGTCTGGATTTCGCATCCCCCAGTCAGCACTTTTCAGGCTGTAAATCGTCCTTCTCGGGGAATTTATGGCGCTCTTCGGGACCGGATTTTTATCTGAAGATGTAACAAAAAAAAATCTATCTGGCGAGATCTTTTAACCCCTCTTTGCAATTCCCCCCCCCCTCGAAAACTGGTTGGGCGCATAAGGCGAGCATTCGGACACAGTCGCCAATTTACGACCATTTGACGGTCCTGCGGGGCATTCTACTGCCTGATATTAAACCCGAGAGGCATGCTGCGCATTTGCGAAATTGAATGAAAAGGAAAAGATAATTCCTCTCGCGCCCAAATTGATTAAAAGTGCTCCGACCCTATTTTATTATCATACGACTTTGATGGACAGTGAAAACTGACGCGAGAACCAGAGGCTAATAGGGGGCGCCTGCATTCTCTGCATCCCGAATGCCACATCTCTTCAGGTAGTTTTCCACTGAACATGGCGGCCAATGATGATAGGATGGCTAAAGAAGGGAAACGGACGTGGTCGAGCCCTCGAAAGATGACCTCTTGGAAACTGATCCTTATTAACCTTACCTCGTTTTTCACAAACGAGGTAAGGGATTGAGGGGAAATGAAGCGTTTCGTACTTGACCGGATGCGCTCGAACGAAACTGGCTTCGATGAGGATATTTATATATTTTTATATTAAAAAAAAATGAAAAATAGACGTTTTGAAATGCATTGTGCGTTGTTCGGTCGACGGTATAAAGGCTGGAAAAAATTCTCCTGATTTCTGAACAACTGAGCAACTTTCGTTGTAGGAAATATCTGTAGGGTAGGCTTCGCTTTCTTCGCATTTTCTTTAGAATTGAGCTTGGCTTAACTGCAATACGTGTACCTCAATTTGACTCTCTGAGGACTTTAGCCTGACGGTACATGTACATCATGTATGTACACATACTGCTGTCGGTATGCTCTACTAGCAAGCAATTAGGTAGCTTTGTCAAAATGCCGTTCTCTGTACAAACCATTTCAGCATTTTTACGGTATATTCAAACTATGGTTATACTACGGTATACTTCAATTGAAAAGGGATTCTTTAGCCGCGCGCCATTATCTAATAGGATTTGTTTGATAATCCATCTGCGCATGCGCGATTTTAGTTGCTCTTGGCCTCGACCTTGGAGATGCATTGCTGCGAAGCTACTTACGTCACAGTAATACGTAATATGAGTAGGTGCACTCCGTGTCGGCACTCTGATGTTTTGGTGCCAAAAACACTGCAGCGCCGCCCTGTTGGTTGAAGTGATCATTTCGCCCTCAACCGCGCCCTGCGCTTGTAAACAAAACGTAGGCAACGTGTCACTTACGGGTTAAGATGGGCGTGGCTTTATCTTAGTGGTCACTTCAACCAACAGGGCGACGCTGCGGTGTTTTTGGCACCCACAAGGCCAGTACACCAACTTATACTACGTATACGGTATACCATGCTTACGTGTACAACGTGTTACACAAACGTTACAGCAATTAGAGCGTTCGCTGCAACAAATTCAAATAACGCCTTGTAAACAAAAATAGAATCAGAGATTAACTTATTTAAAAATAAAGTAAGTTTTTATTAGCGCTGATCCCTTTAATCTTTGTAAGAGGCCAACGTGCATAACACCCTAGCTATCGGTGATTGCCCTCTATCGGGCAGCCCCTCTGAGTCATTGCTCTTTCAGGGTCTGTGTCTCTGATTTTCGAAATGTGTATCACGTGAATAATGTGCATTAGTTAAATTTTGCGAGTTTGCCAGATTTAATATAAACAGTTATACAGTATTAAACTAATTTAACTTAACTATTTTAACTAATTTAATTTAACTAATGCACATTTAACATTATTCTTCAAAAACTCAAAATGTAATTTTTGGCTAATTTCTAACTAAAAATGTCAGAAATTCTTACTAATTAAGAACGTTCGTTGTCTCTGTGTTTGTTATATACATGTATCTCACCCCCGCTTCAGAAGTGACACAATTCAGCATTTTTAATCTTGAGTTAAAGCAAGTTTTAATACACGGTAATGCAATGATCAGACAATGCAAAATACTACTGTCCTTTAGTCGAAACTATGGTAACCAGGTTATCGGGTTTTTTTAATACAGTAAAACCTGGAAAAGTGACCACCTTTGAATTGTGACCATCTGTTTATGTTGACCACTTTTTACAGTTTTGTTTTTTCTAGTGTACATTTCCTTTATAAAAATTCACTGTGTTGTCACCACTTGTCTATTGTGTACAGTGACCAGTGTGTGTTGTCTTTTCTCAATTTTTACGTTGCCAATGTACCTTACAAGCTGACCAGATAACAGATGAGTTACCTTACATCCTGCTTTAACCCCAATGGTTCACAAATAATTCAGCCAATGATATGTTATTCAGATCGAGAAAATCACTGAAATCATGATCATAAGAAGCAAAAAGCATTTTAAACAAGGAAAGCTTGATAATGTTTTCTTTAAAAAAAAGTTTAATGAGGCAATAAATATACTGTATGTAATGGACATGATGATTCTGTACTTTATTGGTTTTGTGGTTTTTTACTACACGTGTATTACAGTCCACATGTATACAAGTACAGTGTACATGTTCATTCTAATTTAATTCAGGCATTCTTTGTATAGTGACCACCTGTATACATGACCAACATTTCATTTTTTTTGGTGGTCCCTTTTAGCAGGTTTTACTGTATATACAACTTGTAGCTTATTTTGCATGATAAAAAAAACGTCTTAAAACCGAAATTGAATATTTTTCAGTTGCCTCATTTATGAACCGGGGGTGAGGTACTGTATGTCTCACAAAAGTTAGTAATTTCCAAATGCGGATGCTGTAACGCGTTTCGGGACGCATTTATTGTTGCTAGTGAAACGGGTAGAAGAGGTTTTCATTAATGGAGATTTTATTTTCCTTCCCCCGTCTTTCCCTCTCAACCCCTCCACTTTTATGGCTCGTTACTCCAACAATCGCCATTTAACGTTTAGCAAATTGACGTTTAGAGAATATATGCAAGCTCGCATAATTCCGATAAAAACGCTGAGCTTCGGCCGTTAAGCCTTCTTGGTGCTCGCGTTGCTCTTATCTGGTCCACTCGTATCTTTTGAATTGAAAAGTGCGAAGAGGAGAAAAGGATCCTCCGTGGATTTGCATAGGCGCATTAAAAACGTACCCGGCTATCGATTAAGGAATCAAGAAGTGGCGGAGGAAATCAAATGCATTTCCTCTCAGGACAAAAAAAAACACAGTTGGAGAATCCTTCTCGCGTTCTTGGGACGTTCTGCGCATGACGTGCCGCAATTTTGGAAAATTTTCGTTCACTAGCCTATATCCTCTTCAACCTCGTAATTGAAGTCACATCAAACTCGCGTCTAAAAATGAAATGGTTTCGAAGTGTTTTGTAGCGTAAAAGCACGTGCGACAGGTAACGTGCGAAAAAAATCCATATTCCAGTTGTTTACGTTTACGGTGCTGCCATCTGGAAGGCTTCTCACGCCCACGTATATACAAAATATCTCAATGCCTTCGTAGAAGTAAACCCCTTTCTCCTAAAAATGGGCTCCACTTTCTACGATTGCAGGTTTTTGAATTTCTCCAATATATGTCAAAAACAAAGAAACAGAAGATTAAATTACGAATGCTTTTCCGTGGCACTTCACAAAATGGAGTAGAATTTCCTCCTGAAGAAGGCGATTTGTACGACCACTTTATGTAAAGCATGTTGTGCAAACAACCTTTCCTAGTTCTCGTTCATAGGTGAAAGCATCGTATAACACGTTTAGACTAAAAGTACGGATTGGCTATCTGAAATTCCGAGAACTGAAATTCTCCAAAATCTGAAAATTCGAGCCACGACAAGACGTTAAAAGAGAAAAATTCGATACCCGTTTCACATGGTGCAATGTATACAACTTTTGTTTCGCGCACAGAATTGTTGAAAATATTGTATGAAATTCCCTTCCGACATTGTGGATGCAAATATTTCGAAATCTGAAACTTCTGGTCCCGAGCGTTAACCTATAAATTAAAGTAACCAACAGGTTGCTGCCATTTTTAACAACTTACTCCGCCGTCGTCATACATTATTAGGTAAGTTTGATCCGCAACATTTCTAGAAGGAGTATTTCTATATACAGTAGAACCTCCTAAGTTGACCACCTCCGTATGTTGGCCAATTTTTCATACACTGCATGGTTAGTCACCATGCACGTTAATTTATGGAAGATGGACCTCCATATGTTGATCATTTTGTTTCCGCCCTTGGGTGGTCAACTTACGGAGGTTCTACTGTAGTTCCTTTTTAGAGGATACACATGCATACTTTTTTGCTATAAATAAATTCAGTTTATTTCCGTAAATATGCACGTCCCGTATGAATTTACTGGCGGGAAATGGCACGGACATTTATTTCGCATGTTTAGGGGAATGTACCGAGGCTCATAAAGGCGTGCTGTAATAAAATAAGTTGTTAAAGCGATATCGTGGTCGCCTTGCCATGGTTAAACCGAGTCAATATTTCCTCTACTGCCCTGATGCAAACACAACTTTATTTGGTAGCGTTTTCATATAAGGTGCGTTTGAACACGTACCTTGAAGTATCCCGAAATGCAACTCGATCGCTTTCTGCGTAAGGGCGAGAACACACTGAAAGAACACTCTTCTGCTTAGAAGCGCTTGCCACTCGGCGTACACCAGCGCCACCAACCGGGATAAGAATGCGACATGCGCTTTAAATGGGGGCGCACCGAGCCAGGCTTAGCTTACAAGAAGCGCTTATATGCTTTCAAAAATGTTTTTAACATTCTTTTTTGAAAATGTGAAAGCAGATTTGTAAGACAGTGTGGCACAAGATCACTATTGGTTAAAAGTGTAGCCATCGATTGTATGCCGCCTATATACCGTAAAAACGTGTTCTGCATTCACAATGCATGCTAATGCGCATGTGGAAGGTTTTACGCGGAATGTTACACATTTCACATAGATAACGCATGCAGTGGCGCCACCAAGCCCACTGAACATCACGCTGATATCAGCATTCATTGTGCGCCCCAAAGCTGGAAACAAGAAGCTGAAAGAAGCAAGTCGAAAGTATGCATTCAGTGTGTTCTCTCCCTATATGGTACAAAAAACAACAATTGAGATTCGTAAATATATAAAGTGGAATCTCCTTAAGAAGAACTCGCTTTTATACGAATTTCTGGTAATGCGGACTTATTTACAATCCCCGTATTTAGGTTATGCAGTATATTGACGAATAAAATAAACTTATGATTTTCTTCGTTTAAGACTAATTCCAAATTCGGGTGTTGCATATTTTCTGCTAAAACGAATGATTTTTCAACCTCCCAAGCATTCGCGCTGATTTACGTTAAAAGGAATTTAATTGTCTAATGTTTAAACAATATGCAGGATAAGGTACATTGCAACGGAGAATTAACCGATAAATGGTCAGCCCTTCCCATTCGTAGGATTTCATTCAAACTTGTATAAAACTTCAATTCTTATTTTTGAAGTCAACTTATATCTGATTCCAGATAATATGAACTACGATTTAAACGAAAAAA
Source organism: Megaphyllum sjaelandicum (assembly GCA_034698745.1). Classification (NCBI taxonomy): domain Eukaryota; kingdom Metazoa; phylum Arthropoda; class Diplopoda; order Julida; family Julidae; genus Megaphyllum; species Megaphyllum sjaelandicum. The sequence continues at coordinate 6,277 of JAQGBX010002961.1, forward strand.
TGTTGACGTCCCTCGAGATTCGTCTTATCGAAGCTCGACTGTAATTTGTGGCGACTATGGTATGCATTAATCGTACTACAGTATACAGGGTGATTCCTAAAGTCCCTGGCCAAAGAAAAAAATGTTATCTTTAAAATAATAACAGATACGAAGATAATTCTTATAAGTAACTTTAAGAGTTCTCCATGTGCTATCCGGAAACCATATTCCTTGCGACCTTGAATGTGACATTCAAGGTCATCCATGTGCTAGGTCTGCGGATTTTGCAGATATGTCAGAAACCGCTGCTAATACGATAAAAGTGTAAATTAGAACGTTGTTGGGCGATGCCTAATTAGTATTATAAAGTTGGTTTCAAAGTGTTCAGAACATAGCACAGCGAGGCAGAATTTTTCTCTCCACGAGTTACTCCATACACATTTAGGTTGCACTGCATGACACAAAAGCTTTGTGGGCAGCAAAAAAGGCGACCTCAAACCTGCTAAATTGGTGATCATAACTGTGTTTCTGCTTCGCTGTGCTATTTTCCAAAAAATTTGAAACCAACTTTATTATACGAATTAGGCATCGCCCTACAATGTTCTAGTTAACACTTTTTAACGTATTAGCAGCGGTTTCTGACATTTCTGCAAAATCCGCAGACCTAGCACATGGATGACCTTGAACGTGACATTGAAGGTCGCAGAGAATATGGTTTCCGGATAGCTCCGGGAGAACTCTTAAAGTTACTTGAAAGGATTATCATCGTATCTGTTGCCATTTTAAAGATATAATTTTTTTTTTGGCCAGGGCTTTAGGAATCACCCTGTATAGGTTTCTACAATATACACGACTAAATCTTTTTGTTTAATGCTCTCGACGGAGTTAACAAGGTCGTGTTTTCGTTCTATAAGTACTGTAAGTCAGGTCTGAGATTGGAAGTAGCCTGGCTGACTCGCATAATTCAAATTCGAGTGAATAATATACTATACATGTATACTTTCCTTTAGACTCGCGGATTTATGTTTGGAAAATGCGTATACAATAGGAAGTGGAAGTGTACGTGCATAATGCGGCGCTCGAATGAAACTTCGTTGAGCAAAAACCTCGAATGAGTTATCTTGGATTTCGTAAACAAGACCGACTTTGTGTCCTATACACGCGAGTAAATTGCATTTTTCTACGGTGTTTTGTCTCTCCGTGCCGGTTGCCATGCGTACGAGCAAACATGTTTCATGCACACGGATAACTTTGAATGTTTACTTAGTTGTGTAATAAGCTCTTCGTGGATGGACGTCCACCGGACAGCTAGCTATTGACTTCGGTGGAACAAGATAGCAAATCCGAAGTTTAATTAAGCTTGCCCTTAAATCCTATGTAAATATGCATCTATACGAACTGAGGCATGAGGTTTGTTTCGTGGACAAGGAGCACGTGCTGCGATTGGTTACTTTATAATGGCCAAAGTGGATGCTGCACTAGGCAACGAGCAAAGTTAAGCTCTGGTAAGTAGGGCGGATGATGCTATAATAATAGAAGCGTATATAGAGAGAATAAGTTTGAATAACGCATGGGCAAGATATAATAGGCTACTTCTATATCTCGAATAGTAACTTTATAGTTAAAGCCGCAACTGTTTTGGCCAACTTTGTTCTAAGAGAAAGTAAGCTTGTTAAAGTTAAGAATTGGTTCTTTCTGAAAACCGAATGCTAGCGTACTAACAGCCTACGATAAATTTGCTCGGGGGTTTCAAACTAATACGATGAAAACTCGCACTTTTAACAAAAGTAGTTCGCGTGAAAATACGTTATCTACAAAAGGGCATAGGATCGGGAGATTTTCCCTTTCTGATTTCAGACACTATTAAAAGCCAACAAAGTATTGTAAACCGCATCTGTATCGAGAAGTTAATAGAAGGGACCGACACACTAAAACAGGCTTGTTTCAACCTAATATCAAGGAAGATCACGGATGAGGTGATCTTGTTTTGAGCCTGGGTTGTTTCCTTTTCGGCTTCATGGACAAAATAAAGCAGTGTCAGCATCCATGCCTGGTGAAATCTGCGGCAGACCGCCATTGTTTATAACTTTCTCATTTCCTCCTCGTTGAAGTATTATCAACCTGACGAAAATACGCCACGGTTTTTGCTTCAAGCTACAGTACTGTATATACGAATTTGGAATTTTTTTTCCTTCTCATTTTAAAGGCGCTAGTTTAGTTGCTATGGTTTCACATTATGTCACGCCTATTTATCCCTGTTTCGTTTATCCATGCACAAATAGAAAATTGGGGTATACGGATCAATTTGATAGCAAGCATGTATGCTGTTTTTCAAACCTTTTTTTCAGGTAATTGACTAAAACTCAATATCAGCTGATGATTGCAAGGGCACTATACCCACATGGAAATAAAAAAAAAGACTTGAGTCAAAGGGTGAGAACACAGTGAATGCTTACTTTCGACGTGCTTCTTTCAGCTTCTTTAATTCTGCTTGTTTTCAACTTATTTCCAGCTTTAGGGCGCACAATGAATGTTGATATCAGCGTGATGGTCAGTGTGCTTGGTGGTGCCACTGCATGTGTTATGCTAGGTGAAACATTCCGCGCGGAAAACCTTTCACATGCGCATTAGCATCTCATGTTGAGTTCAGGAGTATACATAAGCGGCATACAATCGATGACTACACTTTTGACCAATAGTGATCTGTGTGCCATTCTGTGTCTACTAAGTCTACTTTCATATTACCAAAAAAATGTTAAAAACATCCTTGAAAGCTTATAAGCGCTTCTTGTAAACTCAGCCTGGCTCGGCTAAGCTTTCTTTGTGTGCGCCCTCATTTTAAAACGCATACCGCATTCTTATCCCGCTTGGTGGCGCTAGTGTACGCCGATTGGTAAACGCCTGCAATAAGCATTCACTGTGTTCTCGCCTTATAAGCGCTGCATGTTTCACTTCGTATAGCGCTGCAATTTTTTTGGTTGCAAACTGCATTCCAGTATGTGTGATCTCGACCTTGGAAAAATCATAAATTATACATGTATACCGTACATGTACTGTATATTCCGTGTACATGCATGTTGCGACAGTACTACCCATCCCATAAACTTACCCGCCATGAGTTCGAAGTTCCAGATTTAATGCTTAAAAGTTGCTCGAAGTTAATGCGGAATGCGGACAGAAAATCCAGAACAGTCGAGATTACAGTCCAATACTAAACTGAAATTTATTTTCTTTCAAGTCTTTGTTGGGATTTCTAGGCTTAGACATAAGCGAGCTTAGTGAAATTGACCCTTTTCCTGGCGATACGACCAACAACTCTGTTTTCTTCGAGGAAAATAATCAACGGAAATTGTTCTATTTCGATGTGCGATAACGAAACTATTTGATTTCAGCTAAGGCCTGCGCTCCAAGTCTGCTTCCAATGTCCATGTCTTGGCATTTCTTGTCCTTCTAGCTCTATGAGCCTTTTATCATGGTTCAGGGTCACGCGGGGCTGGATGTAGGGAAGGTCTCGTGTTTTAAATGGTAATTTATTAAACATTCTCAAAAGAATAATGCTAGAGATTCGAAGATATATACAGTACATTATTGGATTCGGAAAAGCAACGCGATTGGTTAAGCTTTGGCAGTTTTTGGGGAGGACGAGATGGGGTAAAAGAGAGTGGGAAAAGGGGCTCCATGGAAGAAGGAAAGAAAACTCAGTGTTCCATAAAGAAAATGTAATTTGAAATAACAATAATGGGCCAAATTTACTCTCATCGTCCATTTTACTTTTCCGTCTAAATCCGCACGCACTCTATCAAGTTCAATGTTTCGTGAATCGTATTTATATTCAGTGTCATCCACTATTTTTTTTTCTTTTTCCCCATGCAATGACTGCTCGGTAATAAGTTGTATCCATGCGCGGTTTTCCAGCCAAATTTATGCTTAAATAGGATCGGAGAAAATATAGCCGGAACTGAGTGAATTATATATACGGCGAGTAATGCGGGGTGCGTTCGCGGGGGGTATGTGGAGGGAATTCAGTGCGGATAGGGGGCAATATCTCTCCAGTTTCTTTATGTAGCCCATAGAGAAGCCAGTAGCAACAGCTATAAATTTTTATGTTGTTTTATAGGAAAACGATCGGCGTTGCACATGCTGTAATTCCAGAAAAAAAAATCGATAGGAAACAAAGATGGCGAGCTGAAAACTGATCGAGACATTCAGGTGGCAGAATCTGGTCCGAGGGTGCTTATTTAGCGCACTTGACCCATCAGTTTTTTTCTGTTTTTTTTTTTTCGGTTAAGCTGCGCGCACCTAAGCACTTGCATTAAAGATGTAACACATCGATTTCCCCAGAGGGGATTATCGCCTTATTCATCCCTATTTCATGCCGCTGAGTTACCATCCAAACATGTCAACAGTTTTGAAGAATGTAGCAGCCCTGTTCCTAAATGGACATTTGATACTCTTCACCTAAAATTTTGTAAAGTTAATCTATTCCTTTAACGGAAAAGAAATGTTAAGCTACTGTATGTCATTTTAAAGGTCACGTTTCCACCACCCCTGCAAAATATTCATACTTGTGTCTATTATAAGTTATGCGATCAAGATGCAATAATACTTTTAAAATAATAAAAATATAGTCTGTATCACATTCATCCGCATTAATTTAAGTGTTTTATTTATGATCGAGAAAGAGCCTCGGTATCCTGTCTCTTTAAATTAGTGAAAGTACCAGCATAGTAGAAAACCTTCTGTTTTCCAAAGCTGTTCACTTATAAATATGAAATAAATATGCAAATTTCTCAAGTCATTTTGAATTTCTATGTTAACGTAAACAAATTCGTATGCAAACAAATTATAAATTCATGGTTTTGCAAATTACAACGCATCGAAAAAAATATTTTTCAAATTATTTGAAGTGTCGAATACTTTTCTTTAAAATAAAGCTCACTTGTGAACTGGTACATTCGCAACTCGAGTACATATTTTTACGTTTCAATACACATCCCCGGGAGAATTTAATGCACATTTATTCCATTTATTTGACGGAGATTGAGCTCGATGCAAATCTAACAATTACTGATTCTTATAGTCGGATGTTCGTATCAAGATTTGGTTATAACAGATTTATCTGGGGGATAATTCCGTACCTGCTACATGTATATGTATAAAGCATGAAAACCTTACGAACATTCTTCATTACTCGACTAAAACGATTTATTTTGCATTGTCTTTTTTTTCCAAAATGTTTTGTTCCATGGATTTAGTAATCTACAGGATGAACGCTCGTATTGGATTATAAATTCCCGAGTGACTGACAGCCTTCAAAAGTTGTATATTCACTACATAGTATATTTCATGCACAATTCAACCCAATTGCCTATTTTTTCTGAAGAATATAAAGCATTGGATTATACAATATATACGATAAAGCACGTTTAAGTTAGCTTTATAGGAACAGCGCAGTTTCAGCATCCAACGATTCATATAGTCGTCCGCTCAATTTGCATACGAAAAAAGATGTATATGAAATACTGATATCGATTTCGTTTCAATAACGATATACACGGCATGAATAGTTATAGTGCCATTATATTCAACGTGTCAAATAGCGTGTTTTATACGAATCGTTATAATATCTGTATGATCATGCCTGGATCACAGTTGACAGAGTTGATGTTTATCCTGAATATAAAAAGGAAGGATGGAGAAAAATATTTTCATTATTTGCACTGGTATACCCAACAATTTGCAAAAAAAAAATACGCTCACACGTATATTCCCTTTAAAAAGATAACTGGAATGAAGTGAAAAGAAAGAAGATAACGAATTGTGCATTCTAGTGTGAAACACCCTTTCTTCACTACATTATCGATGCGGTTTTTTTTCCATTCCTGTACATTTTGGGTTGCTAATTAGGACTCGTCGTCAATTTTTCATTGATAATAAGGTAGAATTCCTTGAGGTGGAAAATGAATTTTGAAGTGCCTTTTTTGAAAAGAAAAAAAAAGGATGAAACCAGTTTCCAAGATGGAGAACACTTCTCTGGTCTATAATTTCAAGAATGAAACGCGTGAAATTATTTTCTTAAATGGCTCAAACAAAGAGCGGACTTTTCTCTGGCAACCTTGCCATGCAAGAACCTCCATGCATACTGCCTTCTGGGATGACCAGAGTTGGCGTTGAAGTGGTTCGGCTTGAAGCAGAACCATCTAGTGCATTCTTCTTCCAGTTAATGGAAAAGGGCGACATATACCATTGACGCGAAGCTATTTCCCTCGGGACTTTCTGGCTGTCTCTACAACGCCTGTTCATGCAAATTGCAACAACCGTATCACTGCCATTTTTTTACCCCCTACTCAATCCATTCCAGTCACGCGTGAGCAGTATTTTGGTATTCGCTCGTGCGTTATATAGCAGTCCTCTGTCCATCCTGCATCAGGCTCCTTCCTCTACGTGGTCAGTGTGCTCGATGATGTCCGAGCCTCCCTTCCTCCCACTCTCCCTTCTCCCTACTCGTGGATTACCTGCATTCGTGACTCCGAGTAATTACTGGATCGACAGTTTAATGATGATGAGGAAAAGGCCATAAGGATGGATTCATGAGGATTGCGCATAACGCTAGCTAAATGTCCTTTGAGGCACGCTGAAGCCCAAAGTATTCCCATAGTCCCGTTGCTAATTACATTTACGTGTACCCAGCACCTTGTTGAGTGAATTACACACCATTGGCTTTTAGTCGTTATTTCAGTACGGAGCATTATGTGAAGGGCATTTCCGTCGCGAGCTTAGCCGCCAATGCTGGTGATGCATAGCCTGATGCAAAGCTCAACTGTAGATTTCACTTCTTCCTTTCCAGAGTATGTTGCATAAGGAATATGCTAACGTCAGAATCGGTCAGATGTATTTATGGCCTCTTCTCTTACTGACTTTAATTCCTGGCTGTCACATCTTGTTCTCTCTTAACTTTGTTCAATTTGTTTACAAACCTAGGTGTTTACTGTAAAGCCGTCCCCTACCTTTTCATGTTTGAATGAATAAACTATTAGTAGTAGTAGTAGTAGTATGCATTTCAAAGAGTTTTGCAAATTTAAACAATGTGCATTGTTTTGTTAATAAAAATTATGCATCATGTTTTAAATGAAAATATTTAAGATGCATTAGCTCATCTTAATTCTATGGATGGATTTTAAGATATTTTGTTTTTTAGCAGTGCAATGCAGCCTGAATACGATGAAAGGAAATCAACGATGCTAGTTATTTAGTTTTTAAAAAGTTTGTTGTGAGATCTAGAATGTAATGGTGAATGAATAATTTGAAGAATATGCATGAAAAGGGATAATCATCGATGAAGCTTCTTACAATGATACATGTATACCTATACAGGACACATTTCCTCTCATCCGAATAAAATTGTTAGTTTGAAAAAAAAAATATGACAATAACATTACGTATGTTTCAGTTTTATTATCATCAAAGACATAAATATTAATATGCTCGATTTATCTCTAAAATATTTTATCCTAATTATTATACGATGTATTGCGAAGCAGTTTTAAGTATATATATGATATTGTACACGATCCTCTTCCATACAATATATGACAATTTAATTACGCTTCATACGAACTACTATAATTAATAATAATAATAATTCTATTCATTCCTATAACTCTATTCATTTGCAGTGAAACGGAAACCATGCATTGAATGCTCTTAAAAAAACATTGTAATTTGATCAGCAATTGCAATAACGTGAAACTCGCATCACCGAGTTATATCATTTGACCTCTGCCATTTTCCGGACACCATTTCTGGGTAGTCCCTTCCAACCTATTTATCCATTTCAGGTCTTGCCCTGTTAGTTTCAATGATTGTTTCTTATTTCTGAGTGAGTAAACTCAGCCTCGAAAAAGAAGCTAAGCGTAACGAATCGTTGGGTGAATAAAGTTAATATTGGCCAACAAGCTACTGCATCGCCTAATTTCTTAGAGTGTAAGGTGAAATACTGCACAAAAAACAAAAAAAATACACAATTTCCCTACATAGCGAAGGATGAATTTTAAGTAGCTCCGGGCTGGATTTTAGCTAAACTTTTATATAGGAAAGTGCAATCGTAGGTCTAGTTTTTTTTATTAACTTTTATTCTGAGCAAATACTACCGTAAACTAGAGCCATATTCAGCTTTTTGTTACGGTCCAATAGTATGTCGTAAGGAACAGAAGGTAAAAGTTAACACTCCTACTAACGACCTATGAGGTTCAAAACAATGCAGTTATGGATTTGCAAATGACACTGCCCCGCATAGTTAAAACTGATGACCTAAGAAGACCTTAACTTAATCCTTTTAACAAAGGCGACATTGTTGGAAGGAGACATCTCTTCCTGACAAGCATCAGTAGATGTTTTAGACATCCGTGCGCATGGCTCGGTATGGGCTATAAACGTGAACGTAATCATGCTGTTAGTAAATATACTGTATATAGTAATGTATAGCGCTATTATCAAATTTGTGCAGACCGCATCAAAACTTATATATACGAGATAGTGCCGTTCTTGGCTTATCCGAAGTGAATTTCTCGTCTATTGTTTCGAAAGTTTGTTAAATGGAGGAGAAACGACGCGAGGACCGAGTCTATATTTATTAAAATACTCGTCTCTAAACCATGGTGATATTAACGGAAGAGCTCGGGGATTGTTGACCGCCAATTTCCACTGCATGTCAACGGCCAAATAGTTCAACTCGGTATTTGTTTTCAATTGTCTTGCCGAAGAAACTCCGCTATTGTTATTGCTAGATCTGGCAGCCGAGACGATTGAATATTGCCAGGAAAATGATTGGATAGAGGCGAGGGAACATCGATAAGTTGGCCCAAGAATAACACATCCACTCTTGCGAGGTAGTAAGTGAATGGTGCTGAAGAGTAAATTAGATATAGGAAGAAAGTGGAAGTATCGAAAGTAGATAACAGACGAATCTCAAGGGACGTTTAAGTTTGTTCGTTTACATCGTAGTTCGTAATATCAGAAATCAGATGAACTAAATCGATGAACTAAAGTTCCATCGAAATTTGGATGAAATCTTACCCCGTGTACATGAATATATGAATGGGAAGGTGCTGCAACTTTATTGGAAAATACTTTCTTTAGCATTGTCTAAATTAAGTTGGTTTTATATCTGTACTATCCGAATTCGGAATTCGTCATAATCGAAGAAATTAAGAGGTCTGGAAACGAGTTGGTACTCTCGGAAATTCGTAAAAATCGAGTGCTCCTTAATAAGGTTCCTCTGTGTACGAGCTCGTATACATCACAGCAAATGTTTTTCCACATGATTCAATGCAATAATCTCAAATTGTGTCGCCCACAAGTGAAAAATTTGAAATATTTCTTTAAAGGATCGCGAATTCGCTTTTAACAGTTTCCCGAAGGTACATATGTACTCAACTCTGGAATTGTTTTCAGACTAAAAAAACTTAATCACGCTTGAATCCTTATACATTAGAAATTTCAAAGAGTTGGGAATGAATTTCATCATCGCATAAAGGCTTCAGCCTTTTATCTGACTCTTTGAAGTTGGATAATTTTGATCTTAACTTTGCATTGTCTGTTGGTGTGTTTTGTGTCTAGCCTTTCGTGATTAAAACACCCATGTGCAGGAAACCTATGACAGTTAAGACGTTTCCGTCTTGACGTTCGTCGTTATTAACCCTGGAGTAAGCAGATGAAAGTGGCATTAAAGAAGAACTTCTAATCTAATTTGAGTTTCCCTATTTAAATAAATAAAGCCTAAAACCATGCATTTCCTGCCATTCAATCATCATCAATTTGTCGTGTATTGCTCGGAGCGCGCGACGATAAATTATCCAACAACAATGTTACAACCCAAACGAAGTTATTGAAATGTTGCGTAGGAGAGAAACATTTACATTTTGGCTAATGTTATTGGAAAGTTTTTCTATTTGAACTGTATTTTTCATGTTTTTATATAGTTGTTAGATATGATCATTAACCAGTCTCTCTTCATCAGTCTTCTAGCTCTATTGTTCCCTTCCCTAACCGCCTTGGCCTTTTGCCCCTGGTATCGTTAACGGATACATCGAGGAATTCTCGAAATAATTCGACGGTTATGATTTCTGTAATTGCGTGAAAACAATGCGAAATAAGCGCCAATCAACATTTATCGAATCGCTCGAATAGTTGTGATAAAAAAATTCGCGTAAAGTATAGAAACTGCTGAACTGTCACAAGTACTAAACTTTCAAAATTTCACTCAAACTTACCGGTGAGGTTAGCATGTTCGAAAAAAAAAATGCGGACACTTTCCAATTAACCCTGTTTAATTTTTTTCCTTTCCCTTTTTTTGATAGGATGGAAAAGTTTAATTTGAAGATCACTAAGGAATAAAACGAAATTGCGCTTCAAGCATGGTTGAACATTTTGCCACTTGATGAGCCGGTTAGTTGGGAGGAAGCGGATTTGGAGGGAGAAAGACCCCACTCTTCGCCTGGCATCAGCAACTGTTTCCGGTGAGACGCTGGCAGCCAGAAAAAGGTAAATAAAGCCGCACTTAAGTCGGCATATTCTGGAATTCGTTGCGAGTGGTGCCCAAGTTGTCCTCCAGGCGGATGCGGGGCGCTGCAGTAGCTCGCACGCATGACCTCCTCGGGGGGGGGGGGACGCGTTCCTCGAAAACAGCAGCCGTTGCTTATCGAGGTTTGTCGAAATGAGCATGCTCAAGCTCACTCCCCATCGAACATCAGCAGCTTTCGATGAGACGAGGTCGACGAGGTTAATGGAGAAACTGTTCATCAGCGAGCACCTTTTGCAAATGAATCGAACGAGATAAGATGAAAGAAGGGGGCAGTGGTGCATGCTGGGAAAAAGCAAAGGAGGGGATTAAATGCTCTCACGCTTCGGAAATGGATTGCTGGAGAAATTAACTGGAAGATGAAACACCGGTAATGAATTAAATGGATGCCTGAACAGTCTAACGCGCGTTTTACAAAAAAGCTTTCAAGAAATTCAAAAAGCAACTGAATGGACGTCATTCCTAAACGTTGCGCGCTCTTCAATCGCGAGCATGACTTCATTTTGGTGAGTGGGAAATTTGAGTCGTTTTTCGATCGCAATGACCCGTTTGCGGATTTCGTCCTTATTCCGGCATCACGTGACTTTTCTTTCTTTCATTCTATTGGCGAAAATTACCCGGAGACACTTTCTTTTTAAGTCAATGATTCGATGAAAAGGTCACATTATAATAATAATAATAATAATAAAAAATGCTTTATTCCGAGTAGGAAAAGGGATGGAATGGTATAGGTAACCACTGACAACTACCCTGGAGTAGTACAGTTTACAGACTGTTTACAGAGAAAGCGAAACTTAAAATGTGCTGGCTCTTACGTAACTCTGCATTTTTGTGACCTCCAAAAAAAATACTATGTTGTTCACTGTACACAGGTGGTCACTATACAAATAATGCCTGAATTAAATTAAAATATTAAACATGTACACTGCACTTATACATGTAGACTGTAGTACATGTCCGTACGTGTAGTAAAAAACCACGAAACCAAAAAAGTACAGAATCATCATGTCCAAGGGTTAAAGCAAGATGTACCGTGACTCATATCTGTCATCTAGCCACTTTTTTAAGGTACATTGGCAATATTGTGTCACTGTACACAATAGACAGGTGGTCAATGGTTGCTATACAGAGAATTTTTATGAAAGAAATGTACACTAGAAAAAACAATGCACTAAAAGTGGTCTACATAAACAGGTGGTCACCATTCAAAGGTGGTCGCTTTTCCAGGTTTTACTGTATATGATACATTGGGAATTTTCTAAGCATCCAAAATGGATTTAAAAGTGCTAATATTTACAATACTATATGGCGATCTACAACTCGCGCTACAACTCTACAACTCTAAAACTATTCATTTTTATAAAATTAAAAAATTCTCCTGTTTTTTTAATTAATCTTGAAAATAATGTAAAATCGCACTCGTAAAGATTCTAAGCTTTTTTTTTCAGATCTTTACTCGGGCAATTTTTGTATTCTTTTCGTGTTTATTTTTATTTCTTTTAACCAAATTAACGAAAGGTACATGTAGGTGTAATGCAACGTAAATATATATCACGAAAGAATTTAACATTTTAGAAAAAAAAATAATAGCCTTAGGTACATAATGTGTACGACAAAGAAAAGAAAAATAAGTTTTGGATATATTATTGTACTATATACAGGGTGATTCATAAGTCCATCACCACCCAATTTTTTTCTTAACCATTCGAGATATGAAAAATCTGCGTGTGTCGTTAGATAGGTTGTAGTAGGTGCTCTATCCATTAATAGTATTAACTTTTACCTAACACCATTTTTTCAACG
>JAQGBX010002962.1:0-18628 GCA_034698745.1 Megaphyllum sjaelandicum
TTATTCGAATGCGCATGCGCTAGTCACGGCTTGCAACTGGAAACCGAAACTTAAAGCTCGTCTTGTACGTACCCTAATAAACGGGTGTGGCACCCAAGCCCAAACACGCAAGGCTAATTGAATCATATTATCGCTCATTCTAGCATGACATCCTTGTAGTACCGTACAGTATTTTCAGAATAAAACTTCAAGCTCTCTGGTGGAGAGACATTGAACCATGCACTTGCGTTTTGAAATCAGAACTTGACAGCACTTAAATTTCTTTCAGTCATTACCACAGCTGCATTTTGTAACAGTACTGGCGTTTGAGATTGATATTAACTACAAATTCCAAGTCAAAGTTACTTAATTTCTTTCAGTCATTACCACAGCTGCATTTTGTAACAGTACTGGCGTTAAAGATTGATATTAACTACAAATTCCAAGTCAAAGTCACTTATTATATAACAAGGTTATTCACTGATTGTGCTTTGAGTTTTACTCAGGTATGATGCAGCCCAAAAATAAAATTTCAGAATTTCCGTCAAGTCTTACTAACTTGACTTATGCTCTATGTATGTATAGTTAAAAGATGAAAACTGAAGTTCCGAGCTTAGAACCTGAGACATTTCTTGCAAAGAAGAACAAACATGATGGCAATCAATAAGTAATAAAGTAACCAGAATTTTCCTGGAAATTCGACGATAAAAAACTGCAAGAAAACTAAGTGTAACTGTCAATGGAATAGCTACTTGCCACAGGTTTCGTGCCTCTCTTGAGGGAAACAAAGTGTAAATAGGAGCAGTAAACGAGAATAATTACATGATCGAACACGAAGTGGGGGGTCTCAGAAGAGCCTCTTTTTCTCAGAAAAACTTCTTTTATTGCAAGGCACGCATGGCCAGTTTCGGAAAGCAGGGCTTAGGGGGTCGGTCCGGGGTGGTGTTTTACGCCACTGGAACAATAGACCCACATCATTCTCCGCCATTGTCTTGCACGTAGCGCGAGGCCTTCTCCTTCACAGCATCGATGGTCTGCGAAGTGCCGTGCTGCTTCTCGAATTCCAGATACCGCTTGAAAAAAAACTTCATCTTCTTGACTGAAAGCTTCATTGTGATAACCCGCTCGAAGATGCGGCTGAAAAGAGAAGGGGGATAAAATGAGAAAAATACGCATTCCTTTGTGCTGGAAATGAATGGTTTAACTTAAGCAGCAGAATGGGAATAAAACAAGAGTCTGCACGCATCATTCCACTGAAGAAACCACTGAAAAGAGGAGAAAGGGGAACACGAGGATGAGGACTTAGGAAATGGAAGAATAAGGGAGGGGTATGTAGGTATATTATTAAAAAAAGGATAAGGATGACAGGAATTCAGGGAATAAGAAGACAGAAAGGTGGGTGAAAACCTTACCCATCGTATAGTTGTAAAGTCATTAACTTGTTAAATTAATCTGCAATCTGAACACTTACAGACTGTTTATACATGGTTGGAAACTTGGGAGTCAATGTGACAATCGATAGTTGCCCAGTCGTTCAACTGTAAGTTGGAATTTTCAATTGTTTTTGCACCGCTAAAAGGACTGGAAAAATGGCGACATTCAAAATGATTTTAAAATACGCCCTTTTGTGGCTACTGGGTCTCCATCCAACTTAAGAGGATGATTAAAACAAGACTCGAGGGCAAGTTGCAATGATTAAGAAAAAGGCGACAATGGGAGGTGGGGCAATGTGAATGAAGGGGTAGGAATGCGAGATTAATGTAATGAAAGCTGGAGTAACGAAGGCGAAGGGATGAGAAAAGGTGGGGATTTGGGGATGAGAGGAAATGCGGGGTTGGAGCCATATGGATGAATACAACTAAGTGTAAAAAAACAGGAGTGGAATTGACGGAAACAAAAAGGAAAATGGGGAATCTATAAGTGAGGGAGAAATTGAAAAGGCAAAGACAGAGGTGGAGCAGAAATGATGGCAGTAATAATCGGAATGAGGATGTAGAGGTGGGATAACGGAGTTGAGAGGATATGCAAAGGTTGCCAAATATAGATGAAGAAAAATACATAGGAAAAGTCTATAAAGGAATTGGAATAAACAGTGAAAGTGCAAATTAGTACTGCATCAGAATGCAACAAAGTAATGTAAACTCTGATTCTGCCAGCCATCCATTTTTAAGAACCGCCTTCTTAAAATCCAGCGTGACTTCTACTTGGAGAGCAAAGAGCCATCAGTCGAATGATTTCATTTCAGAGAGGAAGATCGGGGTCTGAAGATTCACCTTTTGAAGAGGTACATGTAAGAAGTGGACTATACCACATTACCCTTAAACCAAACAAGGAAACTAGTTGTCGAGTTCAATTTCAGGCCCCGTCTGCCCAACAATAGTATGATTTCAGTTTCTATCAAATCGTACACAATTGGCAGATGGCCTGGACGAGAATGTGTAAGAAGATAAACAATTCTGCCAGAAATAACGACAGCAACCCGATCCTCGTCGATTTCTAGGGGTCGTAGAGATGAACTGACAGGCTTCTTTTCAATTCTATGACAATTGTGCAGAGAATTGTCATCAATTGTGTCTGACACAGCCTCGCAAAGCCACAATAAAACCAAGCATGAAACGACTCCTTGGTTTTGCAGGCCTCAAGAGGAAGGAAGGTCTTTATTGGAAAGTCTAGACGGTGCCGGAAGTAATTAGTACAAATGTTCTTCTCAGTAGCAAATCCAGAAGAGGCCCATGGAGAATGCAAGTAAGAGAAAACCATTTTAGAAAGCCTAGCTTGCAGGACCAAAAAATATCGTTTAATTGCCCTAGCTACTCCTTGTCTGCAACATGTTAAAATCACACTTTAAACGCCTAAGTGTTTTGTAAATAAAGAAACATTGTTATGGTTGCGGCATTTTACGGCGTTTAATTGTTAAAATCGTAAAATGTTTAAAATTGCCTCAGAAAATGACATCTGAAACATTCGGATGTCATGACAGCTAGTTCAAAAGCCTTTACAGCCCATTCACATGCTCTTTTTTTTTAATTCTGACAACAATCTTTGGATGTAGCGTTTATAGTTTCAAGTTGGCTTTAAACGGTTTTCAACAGCTTCATTGCTCAGAAATCTGAATCCTCTGGCAAGCGATTCAAAAGTCTTTAAGGTTGTTCTTTAGCACGGATAAGACTTATTAAAAGTTTTTAAAGGAGGAAAATCGGTGTTGATAGCACGCCATCCGGTTTTGGCATTTTGACAACGGTTCTTTGATATCGCAAGCCTGAAACGAATACATTGCAAGAACTTTAACCAAGAATTCTGCATGGTTCTTCAGAAACGTTTATACCAAAATTAGATGACGAAAATCGCAACAGGCACTAATGCTACTACAAAGAACTCGCGTCAGATTTCCTGATGCAGTCCTTAAAAGTGATCATGGACAACTAAAATATAAAAAAGGAACGGATTCGTGGAAACGGAAATAAAAACCTCGCTCCTTTATAGCAGTTCTGCCAGAATCACTCGCCTCCCATTGGCGCGAGCCTAAACTAGATCCGGCACATTTCCGGAGCGGAACAAAGGCCCGGTATCGATTGCGGAGCTTTTTTCCCCGGACATTTTCGGAGCGTCCTTCTCGGTACCATGCAGTCAGTGTCGCGTTCTTTTGCGCCAGATCGGTGGAACGAGCGTGGACAATGCCATTAGCAGCCCAATGAGCAGCATTTTCTGCTCTGGAGCCCATTCCGGCAAACCACTGTTGCCGTAATAAGCGCTTTCGGAGATAGAGCGGGTCCAATAATACTCTCAGGAAAAAAAATCAATCACTACCGCAATAACTGCGGCCCGATGGCGCACTGAAACTGGCAATTTTGGGGCCTGAGGAATGAAATATGGAGGCGATCGTCGCGGGCGTCCATAACAAAATTGGCGATTACGTCCATTTCATTTTTTTTTTTTATTTTATAAAAAACCGGAGCGCCGAGTAAGGCTGAAGTTGGTTGCACCTTAAGATGTTTGCATGCCCTCTAAAAACTATTTTCCTCATCTTCTTCAACACGAAGTTCACTATGTCAGGAAAGTTAAAATTCACCCAAAAAACACACGTATTTGATTATTGCATTAAGTCTTTGATATCAACTTATGCAAATAAGATTCCAACAGTAGCCAAATATCAATGCAGTTAAAAGTATGATAATTGAAGAACAAAACGCCATTTAAACCTGTAAACTATAAAATCGAGATGCAAATTCTTGGAAGGTCAGTCTGCAAATCGATTTCCATATGGAGTGTAATATACACACCATTTAATGAACATGTATGTAATCTACATCAGATCCACTTGGGTGTAATACAGAAACGTGCACCATATGCATATTACCATGTATCGATCGAGGAAAAGAACTAGGTACAAATGAAATCAGAAAGATATATACCTTCTACATGGCAAGGGAATGTCTACAAGAGAAATAGCCACCAGAATAGGACGTTCACAAACTACTGTTCAAAATGTCATAAAAAAATGTCAGGTAGACCCAAAAAACTGTTGCCCAGGAGCCACAGGCACATTCAGGCTCTTGCCATGATGAGCTGCCCACGCGTCCAAGACTTATGACAGTGGCTGTAAATGAGATCGTATATACTGTACGTAGTATCAGAAACTCGTGTAAGCGAGTTCTTCTTAATGAGGTACCATTGTATTTACTTACAACTATTCCAAGTTATATATACAATGGGTACTCGTAAAGTATCATCGTAGAATCTCTTTTGCAGTCACGAAAAATTTCAACAACGTGACTTCACTAAGGCTAAAGCATGTCTGAGTACGCCTACTGTATACTGAATGACTTCAAATGAAATTATGATATTCATATTCAAATTACTCCCCAAAAACACTTCAAATTTCGTAAAATCTCTCCAATACACGTATAAGAAAAGCTTTCCTACAATTCGGTCTGGCCTTATGATATTAGTGTGTGCATAACTCGCACATAAACGAAGTGCGAATAGCGACAATACATGTAGTATATCATATGGCGTCATGTCCTCAGCTGGTGGTCACATTGCGATAGCTCAGCCGTTCCAAAACTAATTTCGCTCTTGGAGTGTTAATTGGAGCGTTTCAGTTCGCTCGTTTTGGTGGCTTTCGCGAAGCAAGCGCAGCACGATGCGACTTAATAAAATTTGCGGAGATTTGGAGTCCGGGTTCATTAAGTCCTTCTTCGAAAGATTCTCGGATCCATGAATTTGGCAGTACATAATAATGTTGGAGGAATTTTGAAAAATCCCCAGGAAAGAGTTTCAGCATTGTGCCGTGATATGTAATCGCAACTTCCGATACTTGTTCCAGATACTTCCGGTCTATCGGGATCATTCGAGGTGTCAAACAGCATAATAGCTATAGCCAATACTGCATGTAGGCGGAAACATCTAATATCCTTAACTATCCAAGATCGTTAATACTAGGTGTAACAGATTAAACGTCACTGATGTGTTGGTAATCCCTGTTCATTCGAAACAGAGACAGGAAAATATATAAAAACGGTCAACACCATATCAATTCATGAGGTCTTCATAAACCGGAAGTCGACATAGCAGGAAATTCAACAATCTATCGTAGGATGCTACTGATACCATGTGCCATTGAACAGAAAACATTACAATCAGCTAAACTGGTGGTAATTAGCATAGGAGTAACAAATGTCAACCGGTATTGACAAAATCTAGAAACAGTCTAACAGCCTCATTAATTCGTAATTTAATCATAAACAGGAAGTGAGCGGTGGGCGTATCTTTCACCAAATTATCAGGTAAGACGAAAAATAGCACCACGAATAAGAACTCGTCAAATAGAAAGGTCAATCGTGAATGGGAAAACAACTTCCTTGAAAATGCCAATGTTGAACCTTTAATTATTAGCCATCTTAATCTTAAACTGACCAAAAAATTCCTGACTGGTATCGTGAAATAGTACAAAAAAGTTATGGTTTTTATAGCTCACAATTAGCTGCCAATAACTGCGTTATACAAAATTACACATCTGATTCTGTTAAGCACGAATATATATGCAATTCAACATTAGTCAAACACTAACCCATGTAAAAGCTATGTGAGAAAAAGAAGCACAATGTTTAACCAAAAATGTCAATACTGAAACCCTTAATCAAGATACTTCGCCATATACGTGCAAGGTCTAAACTGACCACAAACTACCTGAGCATCGTGATTCAGTGCAAAAAAGTTTTTTTTCACAACCCCTAATCAGTTGGCAATGTCATGATGACCATTAATTTCCTTCGAAGACGGCATAGCTTATAGTTAAACTGGCAAAGCAACATTAAAAAAAAAACTTTCTCGAGAAAGGACCACACCTAGCATGGCTCGATTTCAAAATCTTTAAACTGAATGAAATAATTTTTCGAAAACTATAATTCTTGGTCTTTACTGAGCATTCGTCCGTCTATGAATTGAAATTTTGAAAACTTTATTCAAGCCATCTATACCATAGAAGCCATACAGTTTACTTGCAAACTGCAACGATGCGTGAGACTACAATGCAAGTAGTTTTATCTCTGTTTTACTGCAGCGAAATTCACGCTAAAATACAATTACACATAGCGTTAACTTCGGTAAATCTGCAGTAAAATCAAAGTGAAGTCGCTGTTGCATTTCAGTTAAAACCATCTCCTCGCAGTAAATCAGCTATAAAAATGCAGTTCTACTACAAATTACATTCACTTATAATTACAGGGTCATTCATAACAACCACGGCATGAATCACCTGCAGTTAAATACATGAGTATATCACATTTTCTGAAGCACACTTTCAGTTATGCAGTGTTTCTAACAACATGCAGTAACTACGAATGAACTTAGAGGTGTTTTACAAACACGTATTAGACAAACAGATACTTTAGCTATAACTTTTTCTCTCTTTATATTGAGAAGGTTCTTACGCTATCATTCTTCAGCAGAGTATAACCAACAATCACTTTTATCGTTATTCTTTCTCTGTATTGCCTAATTTATCGAACCATAATCTTACAGTGTTGCCCGTTGTTTTGCAAACTAGCGCTAGGTGGAGCTAAATAATGCTGGCTGCAGATAAAAACCATTTGTTCAAAAAGTAAACAAAACGAACGTTTTCCTTACCGAGTTTCGTCCAAGTCTCCGACCACTTTGGACATCATGTCAAGGTAGACTGACCACACATCGGTCCTCTTCGGGTAACTGCTTAGAATGCTCTCCATCATCATCTTGCCTCGTTGCGCTTCGCCGTACTTGAATTCCAGTTGGGCAAACTTGGAATTTACGTTGACGTCTGTGAAAAACAAAACCAAATATTTCAGAAATAGCGGACACGGTATGTGAGTAATGGGCAGAAATGTTTGCGACAAACGGTCATTTACGGTGGCTGAAGGATGGAAGAACGTTATGTGAATTGCAAGATGTGGTCGTCCAATATAACATTAAAACGCAAAAAGGGCCGTCAAAAAACCGAACACATTTCCCTAATACATGTAAATGTTTCATTTTACAAGTAGGCTATGCCCCCAGCTTTGGTGCAATATTCCAGCAATTTCTTAAAGACATTTTTTGAATACGTTTTAAAGAACAAGTTCAGTATATTACGAGAAATCCTGATGTGGATGAATGGAGATCGGCATAAATAACAGAATATTCTCATTTAATCAATTACGGTCAAGCAACAAAATACTTAAACTAATTAAGTTTAAATATTTGGTTACAAAAAAAATGAAATCCTTGTCTAGTCAAACGTTTCGCTTAAAATAAGGCATTCTAATTAGAAGTACTTCAAAATGGTTATTCTGCACAAAAAAAATGAATTCAAATGCAATTATTTAAATATTTTTAGTTTCTTTTTTTACTAAGGGTTAGGTCATTGCTAAACCTGATAGCAGTTTGTTCAACAACACGATGCCAGAGATCTTTACAGGATAGCCAAAATCCGCCCATTAAAATAAATTGGATAGCATCCTATAGCTCTCTTTCAAACAAATGCCATGAAACTACATTTTTCCTTCAAATAAATAATTACTAATTCTTTCTGAAAGCACGTTTTGCAACTGCGTCCCAAGAGCTTTCGAGAGAAGGAACTGCGAGCCGCTTTAAAAGACCCCACAAGCGAGGAGTTTGCAACAATTCTGCCGCAGCAGTTGTCCCTGGAGGATTTCCATACTTGTACTTGCAACTACAAGCCCATTACCCATAACGATGCGATTTTTTTTGGATTGTGCTATAGGCCTTCTTCAAATATGCCCATTTTGATGAATAGGGATGGCACCAACCATTTATGCCAACAAGTAAATGTATGCACGCATTCAATGTCATAACGCACCCAAATAGCAACAAAATAATTAGAAAGAAAATGAACGGAAAAAAAGAGATGATCGTGATGAAAGCATAGAGAACGAAGGAAGGGGAAAACTCCAATTCCAGAAGTGCTTCAATAAAGAGCAGATAATGGCGGTGGGTGAACATTTAGTATATGCTGTATACACATGCATGTTCTAGTCACTGGCAGACACGAGACCATACATGCAATATACAGTACTACATAATGTACACTAGTGTAGCAATCAGAGCAGGTTGAGTTGTGTAAACTTAGAACATGGATGTACATGTACGTTTAATCCTACGCCAAGAGCACTGAATGGGCGATAGAAAAGATTACCAAAAATAAACAAGCAGTGAAAGATGTTAGTATACTGTAAAGGTTTACATGTACTGTATAACTTTGTCAAGAATAATTCATAATGTTGTCCAACCCTTTGTGGATGTCCTCATAACGATGCACTGTTAAAAACATTGCATTTTTAATTCAGACGATTCATGTAGAAATCAAGATGTTTTACTCAACTGGGAATACTATTAACTCGCGCATTTCCATTTGTTTGAAATATCCTGACTTTGTCTACAAGCATTAGTAGGAATCTAAGATGAAATGCTGTTAGTGTAGAATGTCCCCTGCCATGCAGTGGCTGAAAGTATCTTATTGCTTCCTCGAGCTATTTGGAATCCACAGAATAAAAGAGCGCATGCACCATCATAAATTTCGCATTTGAAGAATCAATATTATCAAAATGATAAGTAGATTTAGCTGCAGTGGGCTCAGAATCATGACTAGAAACACGGCATCAGTATATTTGGAAGACGAAAATCTGGAAGGGTACTCGCAATTACCCATGTAGTGGATCGGCTCTTACAACCCCGCAATGCATCAGATGCTATAGTACTTGCTGTTCCGAAACATTATGCCCTTGGCATTAAATGTGAAAAAGCTGGTGATCCTGATGTAACTATCGAGACTTGGCAATATCGAGTGTTATCATTTTGATGTGTTGAGCAATTTAGACACATCCAAAACTAATAAACTGTATAGTAGGCCTATGGATGTCTGACTGATAAAGTGCTTAACGCAGATCTTTCCCAAGACGATAAAGTAAAAGAAATTCCCCGCAGTATAATACTGTAATATAAAAATATTAGTCACAGAAGATGCATGAAGGCTAAATTTGGATTTTCCAGAGGCAATGGATGTAAAACTTTCTTTTTTAGCAGTAGAAATCTTCCAAAACTGGGTAAAACTTCGAAATCCTAGAAATACTTTTTTGGTATACATTGTAGATCACAATACCAATAAATGTTGAGTTCCTCACAAAATTACATAAAGCCAAACAACAAATATTTCAGGGTTACCCCAGAAATTTCATTTTCAACTTCCCTGACTTTTCCAGATTTAAACAAAATTTCCCTGACCAATGACAACCTGAAAATTTGAGGGTGGAAAATATTTTATAAAATCTACTAACGAAAATTTTTAAAATTAACATAGAATTTTTTTTAAAACCATTTAAAAATTGCATGAAAATTTTTTAAAATGGGAAAATTTTGTATTTGGAAAATGTTAAAAATTTGTACTCGGAAATTTTGCAATTTTGTCCTCGGAAAACGTGGAAAATATTGCAAATTAATACTCAGAAAACGTGATAAATTTTGTAAATTTGTACATGGAAAAAGTTGCAAATTTTGCAAATCTGTATTCCGAAAAAGTGGAAAAGTTTTCCAAATTCCTACTCGGAAATGGGCCCTGAGCTAACCTTGTACAGTAGAAGTATTAACTTTGGATCGCCATGACAGCGTTGAATTTCGCTGACTTTTTCAAAATAAACCCATCTTCCCTGACTTTTCCAGGTCATTTTCAAGTTCCCTGACTTTTCCAGGTTTACTATAGGTCTAGGGAACCCTGTATTCTCAAATTAACAATGACGAACTGGTTTCTCACAAGATGACGACATTGAGCAGGTTTTCTCGGAAGAAGACACTGATATACCAGAACTATTTAGACCAGACAAAATAATGAATTAAAACAAACTTCTGACAACCTGAAATGAAAATCAATGAAAAACTTTAGCGTTCTCATAACATAACAATAATGAAATTGCCCTATGAGAACGCTGTCAGGTATTTTTTATACATAACAGTTTTCAAATGAGGCAAATATGAGCTACGGTTTTTACCCCAGGAATAGTACAGAAGGAAAAATCGACTTTTTTGCTCAATATCCTGCAGACCAACCAATAGATTCCGCATTTGTCTATGTTGCAACCATAGTTTCGAGACAAATTATTCCGGAATGAACTGCAGCTTAAGAAGTGCGCAGTGACAGCCGTAACTAATTCCGGATTATGTAAAGCAGAACCAAAATCGTGGAGAATGGTTCCAGGAGCGACTCTCGACGACGAAATTGAATTAAGCGGGGCTCAGATCGGCACTGGAAGCTTCCGGATTAACCGAAACTGAAGCTTCTTTGGCAGGGTGCTCCAGGAGAGCCTCAAAGGTTGCTTCACGCCCCAGCAGCCCCGGTGAATAATAGATAATCTCATTAAAATGCAGTCTTGCCATGACAACATTACAAGCGTGCAAATTCAAGAAATGCCAATGGAAATCGACGGATTAACGAGAAGAAGGCTCAACCAATGGTGGCGCGACAAGGCCCGTGGTGCTCCCGGAACGTGCAAAAACAAAATGCGCATGCAACTAATTTCCTACGCTTTCATTTACTCATCGGAAGCATTCCTCTGGTGGGAAAATCGATAAGCGGAATGCGCATCGTCCTGGCAGGCTTCTAATTTGCCATAAAAACCGAGCGGCGAGGAAAAAGTAGAGTGGAAATGGGGATCCGAGATGAGGAATTAGATATTAATCGACATCGAAAAAGAGAAATCTCGAAGAGAACTCGCAGCTGGTGGAGGTCCTCGTGGACTCTCGTGGAAATAGTTGGATAGCGACGGCAAATGGATGAAAGTATTTTTGCGTCAGGAAGGATGTTTATACCGGACTCCCAGATCTGGAACATCTCAAGGTCCAAAAACAAATTCAAGAGCATTTTTACCCGACAAAATTACCTTGTTTATGCGTCAATGTACACGGAGTTGATATGCTAACCGACGGCGCCACAATGGCAGTAAAAAGGGATGTTTCAATCAATTTTGGGGAAGAACATTCCGAACTTACTCCCAATATTTTAAAGTTTAAAAGACTTTTCCTAAAGACTCCAATTTCATTCATTAAAACGGGTGAAAAGTATTAAAACTCGAGATGCGGGTGAAAGCAAAGTACTTTGCTGCAAACTTGGAACAGTAACTATATACATGCATTTTTTGGATGAAAACAAGAAAACAATATTTTTGAGAAAATCAGGCATTTCTCATTAAGCAGTCATACAAACAAAAATTTGCCATAAATGCAATGTCAAACAAGCTTTCAAACATGGATTTTGCCTTCGCATCATATTTCAATACTTTTTCCGGAAAAATATAGTATACTGTACATGGAATTTCATTATATTTACTATTGAAATCGATTTTGGCAAATACTGGAACAAATTTGTGATAATTACGGTAAAGGTGATTAGGCAATTAAGTCAAAGGTCATCTGGCTTTAGAAAATAGTATCTCGCAGAGCAAAGGGAAAGATCACATCTAGTGCAGATCACTATCAGTATACTACAGTACACACGATCCATACTGGACGTATTGTACCTTAATAAACACAAAAGTTCGAATCTAGCGTACTAAATTTCGAAAAGTCTGAATCTGGTATATCACATTCACTGACATGTCAGCAATTGAGAACACTAGACGTGTTGGCTTAATACGCAGGAATCTTTTAGAAATCTTGCCAAAGTATCTAAAGTGCGATTTTGCATTCGTAATATAAAAAAGATCCAAAATCCAGGACTTTAATCCCACAGTTGTATAGTTCGTACTTTGGGGCCAAGGACCGCCGTTCACAATTGCCAAGGAGATGATGATGGCTGCGAAAGAATCGCTTTGTAACAACCGTTTTATGCTTTCTTTTCAATTTCATATCAGACCATTATCATTTCCCCCGTCGCGGCTCGATTATAAACCCTTCGCCACTTTATGGGACATTATGGGAGTGCGCCTCGGGCGACGCTACGCCAAGACGTGACAAGATTTTTACGCGTCCTAATAAAGAGTTACAAGTAAAAAAACATTTCACTTTCCCAGAATCGCTTATAGAAGTCTTCGTTGGCTTGGACGGAATCCCGTGGGGTAGCCAATTTCACCCAGAATTCACTTCCTCCGCCATATATTGACTATACTATAGCTGGTAAAGGTTCAAGGTTTAAACTTGGTAAAACCAAAAAAAAGAAAAGAAATTGCTACAGAATTGGACTCATCCGAATCCTGTCATCAAAACATCAAACAAACTCGATATAATTAAGGTAGCAAATAAAAGAAGAATTAAACACCGTAAACTATAGAGAAGCACATGTACGGGAACTCTGACAAAGACGTCAGAAATGGCACATTTGACAACAGACACGCTACATGTAGGCCATACTTGGTTTAAAAATTCACTCAAGGTTGTCTGTTTTTAAACCATGCAATGCGTTTATTTTGCAAACGTTACTTCACTACTGCCAAAAGTATAATCCATAAAGCTTCTGTCTAAGTACCTTTAATTATAACATTATTTCATACAAGTAAAGAACGGAAGAAACACTCAAAAGATCGGCTAATATTTTCCTCTCCCTATGGATACCCTTTGGCCATATCGCATATTAAATTTTTAGATTTTTTTCTTTTGTCGTCTGTAATTCGTCATGTTGCCGACTTTTTATGTTTTCCATTTCATGATTAAATTTTTAATGTTTGCTTTACTATCTGCTATAAAGGTTTATCTGCTTTTTATTTCCCATAAAAAGGCTAAAATCGCACCCAACTACAATCTAATTGGAGGTGTTTCTTTAAATGTTGTTTCGAACATAAAATACCTTGGGATCACCATCACGGATAAAATGTGCTGGGGTACACATATTGACAAAATTACTGGTACCGCAAATAAACGCCTTAGATTTGTCCAAAGAATCTTCAGGAATTGTAAAATCTTAAAGAGATTGGATATTTGTTGTTAGTCCGACCTCTTCTCGAGTATTGCTCCCCTATTTGAAATCCCTACAGGGTGGGTAGAGCTCAGGAACTCGAAATGGTGCAGCGGAGAGCTGCTAGATATGTCACGGGCAAATATCAGCGAGACGAGAGAGTTACCCAATTGATTGAGTGTCTCCAGTGGGATTCATTGCGATTAAGACGGGAAGCTCAATGCATGGGCCTGTCTGAAAAATTTAATTTGTCTGGTAATGCAAGTATGGTGGAGGAAATCTTTAAACGTAACCACTGAGGTGGTAGAACCTGCCATTCCAATCCACTTATGGAACTCTGAGCCCATTCGGATACATTTTATTGGTCTTATTTCTTGCATGCCATATTAGACGTTGAAACTCTCTTCCAAAGGATAACCTTAAGCTTCACGAAATTCAATTTTGCAATGATGTTGGGGTCCACACTAACGCGGTGGTAACTACCGAATAATTTGGGTTGATCGATTACACCCCCGACCATATGGTATTTATTTACTGATAGTAGGGTACTGAGTTGAATTGAATTGACTTAGATTTGAATTGGACATCAATTTGTGACATTGCAGCCATACCGATATTTGTTTAGCCAAACAAATAGCAGTGTGATGAGTATATTTATACTGATCAGTGGTCAGCGAAGTTCCAAATATAAGTACAGTAGAGCTTACTTATATCAGTATAGAAAAGTATACTGATCCTTCGACCAGGCTGTTTTCCACCCTAGTTGAAATCAGTTATAATTTAAATTAGTTCACCTAACAAACAAAAAATATGATGAGACATGATGTTTTATCTTATTGACGTAAATATACTATTAATGCCCAATTGTGAACCCAAGAAGGATGACTATACTAATTTAAAAAGTATCTTGAATATAGATCAGTAGCCTAATTATGCAAAGAAAATAAAAACTTCCTCGATAATAAAAAAGGAGCGAATTTTTGGGGAAACTCATTATGACAGAGGCATTCTGCAGCGCACTAAGTCTCATTTAGTACCAACTACTAGTGCACCAAGTGTGCCAATTCTTAGTACATTCATGTTTCCAATTAAAACACAGCAAATTTTGCGACAATTTTCAAGTCCTTTATTTTTATACCCGGGACTATGCTGCGTTGTCATTGCCATGAAATTGAGCAGCATCATCAGTTCGTCACCCATTTCCGAGAGTACAAATGGAGCTATCCTATTAGCTTTTATTGTTACAACCCCCTGGGCTCCAATTGAGAAAATCAGATAAAGTGGAGCCGGGAGAGAGGCAAATCGCCAGAGATTAAGCACGAGCCCAATAATCGGCCCATTATGCCAGCAAAACGACTTCCACCGTCGTGGGCTGCTTACAAAACCCGCCCTGGTATGGCTGGAAAGTTGATACTACTCACCATCATCAGCTCGTGGTATATAAGACCAGAGCTGACCTCACCCCCTGTGCATGAGCCTATATAGCATTCCAATGAAAACCGATTTTCCGGTTTCGTTTTCAGTGTTTTGTTGGAGAAAAGAAAAACTAATGTTTTTATCCACACAAAGGGAACCAACCATTATCTGCAGAATATCAAACCACCTAAGGGACCGCGACCATGAACGATGTAAAGTTTTTGTTTTAATTTTGGTGTATTTGTTTTAGTCACGTTTATCTTTTTTGGAAAAGTCATAATAATTAACTTAATCTAAACCTTCGTGTAGAATGACTGTAACATGTAAGGTCATTTTCTAAGCTACATGTATATTGACTATGCATCGCCTATTATCGAAAAGACGGGCCTTTTATAAATGCATTCGAAAATATGCAAGGATATGCTTTACAAAATGCATTTTACGTTATTAAAATTCAGAGGGTTCCCAAGACCTGGAAAAGTCAGGGAACTTGAAAATGACTGAATAAGAGAGTCTTAATGTATTTGACAGGATGTATTTATGTGGTCAGAATCCAAAATCTTAGAGCCCATTTGCAAAATTTAAGGTGGTGGGTCCACCATTGTAAAAATCGCCTTTTCTCAATAGATGGCGCTTATTCCCATGTGTGACTATGCGTGACTAGAGAGCCTATCAGTATATAGGCTCTCTATGTGTGACTAGGCTCTCTACTGTTCCATATTGTACCATTTCAAACATGTCTTTTAGACCCTTGTCTCTCCTTTTACAATTCTCGAGAATCAGTTGACCCTTTTGCCATTGTCACGGCGACTTGACATATGTTACCCATACCAAAAGAATTGAAAATGGCTAAAACTACCCTTTTTCTGAAAAGTTTTTGAAGAGGCTTTTTTTTGCCATCTCAAGGTATGGAACTTGGAATCTAAGCAGTTTTAGTCAATTTTGCTAATATTATAAAATACTGCACATTTTAGACAATGTTATTTGAAAATGTTAGTGTTATTTTCATGAAATTCTAAAAAAAGTTTACTGCTGTTGCAGTTTGTCTCACAATTCTATTTCTTGTGTCATGACTATGATGTTTTGTACAAGTATATATGACTATTATTTCCATAAAATGTTTTTTATTGTACATGTTTTATGTTAATCATATAGTGTCATTTTCATAAAATTCTAACAAAAATTCAAAACGTTGTTTCTAAAATTGCTATTTTTAAATTAAGCAGAGGACTAGCTTTTAAATTAAACTAGCAATGATGGAAATTTAAAACTAAATATAATCGTATGACAATATATTTTCATGAATTCATGTCCCAAGAATAGAACACTTATAAAACATGCATGAAATCAAATTTAGTTTTATTTTTCTCGACCTGATTTTCTAATATTTTTTACATTAGCAAGCAGTTCAGAAATGTATACCTATTTAATTATGAAACCAGTTTTCAAGAAATCAACTTACCAACAATATTAAGCCTGCCACACAAATCTTCACACACTTATATATACTTATCAAGATCGAGTATAATGCAAAGTTTAACATCAATCGCTATCATTTATATATAACTTGCAAGACCGGCATGCAGTATTTCAAAAGTAGACCTACAAAAGGTGTCTTATATTCGATAATCATTCATAACGTAGGTTTTGTGCATAACAAATAATGTTTATAGTATAAGTTTTCCCCCATTTTATTTAAATTTCGCAGGCCACGCATTCCTAACTCGTATTTGCAATTTGTTCTATACCTGTGCGTGTGCAGAATGGCTGCAAAATTTGTCCATTTTAACAAAAATTAAGTGTTTCTAAGCAAAAAAACTAGTCATCAAATGATCGTGTAAGGTTGAAATGTAATGATGACTAATAATGCAACATGCTTGGAAGTAATGTCATTATAGGTTATGGGTTTATTAATGAGCATGTCGGTTCCCTTAAGAATAAAAGTGAAAGTGACATTGGAACAATTTGTAGTGGTACTCAAGCAAATGCTTTACGAATGGCATTTTTACCAGTCTTGAAGTCACGTTTATAAAAAATCGACATAATTTTAAAAAATTCGCTTAAGGTTACCCTTGATTTTAAAACAATTAATGCATTCTTTATGCGCATGCATGTGATTACACGACTGTCACTTTTTTACACGTAAATGGTAAAGATTGAAAAATATTGAATATTTTCATATGTAGCCTACATTTTGCAAAATAGTATACATAATCTTGACAAATGTTAATTTTGACATTGTCTTGATCTGGAAAATATGGTTACTAAAAGCTTGAAAAATTACCGAAAATGCAAACTTTTGAAAATAATATAAAATTTTTCGCAAATTTAAAAACTTATGTGTATAGTTGAGAGACAGGCCTACATGTATTTGCCAAATCGACAGATAAAATATTCAATATTTTGCCAGATTTACAAAATTAGAATAAGAAAATTTTGAAAATTTGTAATTTAAAAAGGGGAGTTTTGTATTTGGAAATTGTGGAGAATTTTACAGATTTGTACTCGGAATACTTTGAAAGTTTCGCAAAATTTGTACTGAAAATTAAGACATTACACTTTATTAGGCGCGAGGAGTCTCAGCTCCTATGGCATGTACACTTTTTTTTAAAAAAATTCTGTGGCAGCATAGTTCTTATATAACATGGGGATTTTTACATAATTATCATAAGTTGGAGGTTAATGAGGTTTGATTAGATCCGTATGTTAGGGCAATTCTATATAATAACCATATAGGGTATAGTTCTGTTACATTGGTTAGATAAAGTTCTAGAAACTAGGAAGACAGTCATGGCTGATTTAATATAGGAAATATCTCAGCATTTGCCTGGAGAAATTGTGGTAAACCATTAAAAACAACAATCGATGATAGCTGACCCGGGAATCGAACCTGAGTCTACCGAAATGCAAGACAAGGATGTTAACCTCTAAGCCACCTTGCTCGGTGGGTTAATAGGCTAAGCCTCATATGCAAAACACAATTTGCAAAATCGTGGATAACATTATGTCAATTTCGTCCCTGGACAGGGAAATTTGTTTAAAAACCTTGAAAAGTCACGGAAGTTGAATATGACATTTCTGGAGGAACCCTGATTCACTTTTATATGAATATTACAAATTCATTCTTGCCAATGTGTTTTATGTATTTCTAATCTTAAAAAGTCCTGGTGATTACAGGAAAGTTAATTAAATTGCATGTGATGTGATGTCCATCATGACCACAATGCTCAGTCTGACTTAAATTGTAAAATGATCCCCCCCTATCACATGGTACCATATGTACTGACTGCAGGGTAAAGAATAGAATTAGAAAGAATTAGAAAACTATATGCGTGCTTGTATAAAAGCTGCTCAAACTTGTTTCGCACTTTTGCATTATGTAGACATGAGGCAATTTGATCGAATTAGGCGATGAGATGGTCCAATTAAGCGGCTTTTTCCTTTCTGAAGATTTTATCGAATTAAGTGCGATGGAATTATGCGGCTATTACTGTATATTGTGTAAATGGACCATTCGAAAAGGACTTCCTCGTGTAGCTAGTAGGGGGATATGTTGTCACGGACAAATTGTGGATCTCGAAAAAGCATATATATTGTATAATATCGCGTATAGGATGGTTATAAATTGCAAAAGTCAGTAAACAACCCAGCTGAAAAATCCCATGAATGGGACCCATTGTGAATGGGATTATGGAACAGCGGGACACATTGCAATGGGTCCCATACTTTATGAGACCCCATAGCAATGGGTCCCATACTAATGAGACATTTAATTAAATAATCAAAATTTTAAATTAATTACTATCATGAGAGACTTCTAAT
>JAQGBX010002963.1:0-18623 GCA_034698745.1 Megaphyllum sjaelandicum
TAACTCAACATGTTGCATTTTGAGATAAGGCAACATAATGCCTGATAGAATAAAGTGGCAATAATGTCATTAGCCGATACTATGGTAACCGCAGATATGTAGTTTTTACTGAATATCGTTTATTCCGCCTGACCAAATATCGTTCTAAACCTAAAGTTGACACCTATGAGATAGTTTTTTCGCTTGGTAAAATAATGTGACACAATACTGTCATTAAACCAAAAACTATGGTAACTTCAGAAATATGTCGTTTTTAATGAATAGTTTATTTCGCCTGACTTAATCTCGTCTTAAAACTAATATTGATAATTATGAGAGATAAATCAAGTTTTAACGCTTAGTGAGTATATGGGAAAATAATGTCATAATAGTGACGATGAGCCAAAAATATAACTTCTGGTGTCGTTTTTAATAAATATAGTTTATTTAGCCGGAATTAATATCGTTTTAAAAACGTAATTGACAATTATGATATACTAGCAGAAAAACCCTGCGTTTCTGCGGTTATGCGTCATTAGGGGCAACTCGAAAGGGGCGCCTTCAAAATGCATGTCCCCTTAAGCGCTACATGAGAACGTCCTTTTTGAATGGCCCCCCGACAAACAAGCAAGTTTTAATGCATGTTAAATATGTCGTTTTTACTGAATATGTACAGTTCGACGGAATTAATAACCTCTTAAACCGGAAATTGACAATTTTTTATGTTGTCACTATTAAAAGCGGTAATGCGATCGCGATATACAGCATTGGTCGCGAAACTGTTTTCTGAAAAAAATGCCCGCAGAGAGCATATCAGAATCCTAAGGAGCACTTATATATAGTTTATTCACGCCAGCATTTTTATCCTAAAATCACTCATCTTCATCTTAAGGTGCCCCTTGCCTTCGGAAGATCAAGTCGGGAGGTTCACCGCTCTTATATACGTCGACATACACGCTAAATATATTTATGTATTCCGAGGCGGCCTTTATTACGGCATTTAATTAGTAAGGGCTTAGTGAATGTTGCTGGAAAATATGCACGCAGTATAGTTTGTCGATATTGCGCCTAGAATATTCGCCATTACAATCGCGTTAATGTCGCAGAAATGCGCATCCGCAGTTAGAAAGAAAATTGAATAAAACATGCGCTTATGGCCGAGTAAAATAATTAGAAACAAAAGGGAGATATAGGATTGGCTTAACTTACCCTGGATAGTGAGCTGTATAAAACTCTCTTCTCTCCCGTACTCGTTCTTTGCTAAGCAAGAATATAAGACGCCATCCTCCCTTTCACTCTCAGAAATGATTAACTCCGAGATGAACCCATTGTTCACGGGCTTTTCTTCAATCCGATACCTCCAGAAAGAAAAAGTCATAAGCTTGATTAGTATTCATTAAAGATTTCATTTCGACCGAGTGCTTTTATGCACCTACAAACATCCAAGCTTTCGTCTTAAGCCGCATTTTTCTTTCAACGATACTTTTACAATATTTTCACTGCGTATAAGCTTTGCCGAGCTCGGTTTGAATGGCATTTTTAATATCGAAATGCAAAGTTTTGTTAATTTTGTGTCTGAATGCGCGCGAAAAATTAGGCTTTTTTTATCCGCAGCACTCGAATCACTGCCTAACTTTAGATTTTTTTAATTAAAATTAATCACCGCCGCGCAATTAGTTTCGTTTGAAATGCTCGATCTTAATCGTTGCTGTTTTATTTTAATGAAACTTGTTTCTCAAGGGCATTATGAAATTAAAATTTTTACAATTTGATTGATAAATTCGAGTTAATTTTTAATTAAAAGTTATGATATATACGAGGAAGTGGTATTTTTGACAACGTTTTCCTCCACGTAACTTTATTCATAATATAATTTTTTTAAGAAAAGTAATGGAAGGTTAAATCCGCCGTCTTTAATTTGAAATTTTACGGAATTGTGAGATAATTCGTGGATCTCGTTGAAATTTTAATTTAGTTAGACTAAAGCGTAAAGAAATATTTGAAACCCAGAATAACACGGAAATTACGTCTTTCATTTAAAATATTCTATCATTTTTGACTAGGTGCCGAATTTTAAACATTGAAATTAAGCAAAGATATTCGAAATTAAAATAATACCGAAAATGTTACATAAACGAATGTGTATATTCATGTACAAAATTAACGTTGTACAAAAGCACCATATTTACATAATTTTGTATTATTTTTCCCTGTTGATCAACCCTGCGCGACTTCTTCGAGTGTCTTAGCGCCCCCAATTAAGGGGCCACTATCTCCCAATTTGAGAATCAATGTTATACTCGGTGCCAGCAAAATTCATCAACGCCAATTGCGGCGCCCTTTCTACCTTTCTTACATATGCACCAACCTTTTAAGTTTAGTTTAAAAAAACATTAAATTAAGGGAGTGCTGACAGTTTAGACGATATTAATGCTCGTTTCCAAAACAAGGGTCTATAAAATGCGAATAGCACATTGCTAAGACGAGTTTCATTATTATTAAACACGGAAAGTGAATTAGCCTCGTCGGGTATAAAATGTGATCGAGTAGAAAAAAAATTGCAATAAGGATAAAAAGAGGAGAATTAACTAGTCGTTGCTCATCAATAAATGCCACGATAGTAATTAGCTCGTCTATCAAAATGCGATCAAGATTCTGGTAACTTTCACCGAGTAGAGCTGCGACTATAAAGTACGTATAAAAATACAAACCTCGAGTTCGCTATTTGACTTATTGGCTGATTCTTCATTTTCCAGTCGATTTGTATGGGTAAATCCCCTTTTGGGTCGCAAATTAGACGTGCCTCGCTTTTTCTTTTCACGGTGTGAGTACGATTTTTATTCGGAAAGTACACGGGGACTATGGGAGAAAGAAGACGTACTTTAGCGCTTAATTAGACCAGACTTCACATTAATAAACGGTCAATTCAGCATTCGGTGGAAGGATCTGCTCAAGATTTCGTAGGCATTTTTAGAAGATGCCTCATTTTTTTAAAATAGTTCAGCGAGGAAATTAATTTCGGAGTTTTTTATTGTCTTTCTCTAAACTTAATTTTTTATGTATAAAGATATTACAATGTAGATACGTCGTAAATTTAATAGCAAACACTCCGTTACTCGAACTTCCATTTTAGACAACGCTGCTCACGCTATACCTGTCAGATACATATCTAGATTTTTGTAGAAAAAATATTGAAGTTTTGAAAAAGTGAGTTTTAAGAATATTACTAGCGTAAAAATTAACTATTTTGTTTTAATCAAAATTTATACTTGTGCATTAAACGGAATATAAACAGTACTCACTAATTTCCGCAAATTTCGTATATTGAATAACTTTTGATAAGCGCCCATTTAAGCGATAAATGATACGATGCATAGTAATATAAATCGAGAGTAAAAATAACAAATAATTGTAAGAATTTAGAAAACGTACAAAAATAGTCACGCTTAATAAATTAAAACATTATTTTTTACAAAATATAGTTTGTTTGCG
Organism: Megaphyllum sjaelandicum; assembly: GCA_034698745.1. NCBI lineage: Eukaryota > Metazoa > Arthropoda > Diplopoda > Julida > Julidae > Megaphyllum > Megaphyllum sjaelandicum. The sequence goes on from JAQGBX010002963.1 coordinate 3,472, forward strand.
TCAGTGGTACAGTACTGCATTGCTTTATGGCATTTTTGTGTGTTTTAACTGTTAAATTAATCAAATTTCGATAGAAAGCTAAATGTGAATCAAATGATGCAATAAATCTCAAAATTCCATTCAATGTCACTAATTATGATTTAGGTATAGCGAGGAAGCCATTGGTTATAACTAATTAAAGTGCCCTTAAGTTACTAAGTTTGAATATATCTCTCAGATAATAGCGCGAGCAACGGAGTGTTAAGTTAAAATATCTGATAAAGCATTTTTCTCTAAGTAACAAAAGTTGAGATTCTATACTTGGATTTTTCTAATCTATCCCTTTGTTAATTTTTTTTCAAGAAATGCTTTTATAATGATTTGCTTATATACCGTAAAATAGCAGTGCGACAAAGAGCACTAGAATAGATAATCGCATTACATTTTCGCAAACTAAAGCAGTAAGCAGCAAAAAACTTAAATTAACAATAATGACATTTATCATCATAGCATGAGCAGATGATGTTATTTCGTTTGAATTGTTTTCTTTTTTTTTACGATAATGCTAGATTTCTCTAGAGGCATGCAAACACGAATTTAAACGAATTATTCGCTTCAAGTTTGTTTTTTACCTGGTTCAGTTTACCCTTTATAATTCATAAATAAATTCAACATTATTCACTTTGCTTTATTATGGAGCTGTCAGTTGACATTATTTTGCCTTTGGAATAATTAACGGAAAATTAAGTCAAACACGGATTAGTTTAAACGTTGAAAATTGTTAGTTTTAATACGCGAGAATCAGATCGAAATCAAGTACAAATTCGCAAATTCAGTATATATTCATTCGTTAGGGTTTGTTATTTTAACGGATAGTTTGTCTCAACGTGCGTCAATGTCATTGAATGATAAGTGTTTGTTAATTGCAAACGCAATAAAGCAATAGCTGCTGAATTCAAAAATGAAATACATGTAGTATGTAAATGTTTGGCAATTATTATTATAATTAGGAGAATATACAAATTTTAGTATTTCAAAAGAGTAACCCCTAGTAGTTGTTTTTCTAACTTTTAAACCTTGTTCATAAAAGTAGTTGTTTTTTGGATTGGGTATCGGAATCTATTACTAATTCGCTAAAAGAGCATTAATCCAGGGTTCCTAGAGAATTGGAAAACCTGCAAAAGTCGGGGAATTTGAAAATGTCTGGGAAAGTCAGGGAAGAATGACCTATTTTTAAAATGTCAGGGAAATTCAACCTATTCATATTGTCTAAATGGCTGATTAACTCAGGGCCCGTTTGCAATTTTTTTTAAAAAATTTATCAGTACAAATTTTAAAAATTATGACCAACTAGAGTACGTTCTTTAAACATTTTTAACATTTTCCGAATACAAATGTCAAATTTTCAAAATGTTGTCATGCTAATTGAGTAAAATTTTTAAAATGTTCCTTTGTTAGTTTTGAAAAATGTTCAAAATTGTTGTTGCTAAATCTTAAAAAGTTGAATATGATCCTGTGTCGAATTTGTGAAAAATTGTGGGTACCATTGGCATATATGTCAATCTTGACATTGTCATTGGTCAGGGAAATTTGTTTAAAAACCTGGAAATGTCAGGGAAGTTTAAAATGAAATTTTAGGGAAACCCTGTAATCAAACACATTGATTACATTATGTTTTTCATTATAAAATTTGAAACGAAATTTTTTATTTCTTCGAGATTAATGGGCGTCGTTAATCGTCATTTTTTTAAATTGGAGATTTGAACATCGAAAGTTTGAATCTTTTTTTGTCACGAGCCTGTAAGATAATGATTTGTTATGTTCCGCTCTATCGCGTAATGGATTTTAAATTTTGTTAAATGTAGCGAGGTACAGTATATCGATTCTTCCAGCTTCCTAAATTAATGACGCTATTTAAAAAAGTGATCTCTCATATAGTTTTCTTTAGCAAGGTGGTTGATGCGTGTTATTCGCGCTATCTGCTAACCTGTGGGTCTAATTTCCTGTTTCTACAAATTACATTTTTTTCTGCGGCGCCACATTCCTGAATTTGAAAATATTTTCGAGGTGCCTCCGCCGTGTTGCAAATTTGACAAATGCAAAAGTACATTTGTGCAGAATGCGCAATTCATCATCTGCTTCGCTGCCACGCTCCTCGCACATCAATAATTTTCATAGGCGTCCCAAAGATAAAAGTGCTCTAATACGAAAGCAGTTAGATGGAAAAAAGCACCGGAGCGTTATTATTTGCCCTTTCTTCTCTTAATATTTTTCATTAAAATAAACCGAAGAGACGGAATGATTCACTGTGTTTGTTTTATCGCAACCTTTCATTTATATTTTTTTTATTCGCAATAATACCCTGATAAATTTCGGGCATAAGAGGAAGGAGCAGCCAAGAAAAATTAAGATAATCGTATCGAGCAACCGTGTGATCGGTTTGCATTTCTGTTTTGAAAAAGGGTTTTTACGTGGCTTATTATTGCGTATCGATGATTGCGCAACCCAAACCCGGATGGAGTGGGTTGTTTTGCCGCTTATTTAGCCTAAATGCCGCGAAAGTGCTTCTAAATGATGCAATTTGAAAAGTTTGAAACGTACGAGGATTTGGCTTCGGATTTTTAACATTCGATATTCTCGACATAACTAAATCATACGCCGTTGAATGTTGTGAAATCAACGCAAGTAACCCCAATTTAGCTAGTTTTTCATTACATTTTGCCCCTCGTTTTCTTAGTTTCTTCTCGAGTTTGGAATTATTGTCGCATAATCGTTCCGAAACCTTACGCGGAACAAGTGGGGCGTGCAATTTTTAATATCTTTCTCGGTATCAAAAACGCCCGAAACGGCTTCAGGAAATTGAATTTCATAAGAGGACCTAACAGTAAGCTTCGAGATTTTTCCGAATCATTTCACAAAGATAGGTTTAGCGTTTTGTATCCAAAGTTCGGCTCTTAAAACTCCTGTATACCGATCGTGTTTTGAATCAACTTTTTATAAGAGTTACGCAGTTTTCAAAGGGTGAATCGACAATTTTAATGTAAGAGTTTATTTTCTAAACACCAAAGTAAAAAGTTGATTTGTTAACGTTAACATCAGCTGCTCAGCATGCATCATAGATGGCGCTGGTTTATGTATCGATATGTATCAAAAAGTAGATAATGCACACAGAAATGCTTTGTTCTGGAAGTCTGGAAACCATGAATAAAATGTTTTCATTAAAATAGAAACACTTCTTTTCTATGACAAAGTGTATGTACCATTTACCGTGAGGGACACAACCTTACTAAGTCCTGAACCAATGCCGTTGCTTGCTTGACAGAGATAATTTCCATCCAGTTCTTTGACTGTGTCCTCCAATAGGAGCGAGCCATTGCTGGCTATACTGTACTTATAACTCCGACTGTCGATAATTGAATATTCCCCTCCTAGGTTTTCTATTAAAGATACAGAAAATAGATGGTTCCGTTGAATCGAGTTAGAAAATCAAATTATGCCAAGAGATTTAAAACGGGTGGCATTGTAAAAATTAGATTCAATCGGAGACATCATTCAAATTACATTTCTAATAAGTTTACAAAATTGGAGTGGGCAAGATTATAGGACAATAAAATCGTTTCCTCCATCCCTCCTTCCCCACTAAGCTGATAAGAATTTGCTGAAAGGTCTAATTTGATTAAGTTAACATAAAAAAGGTACGCGCGTAGATAAAATGTTGAGCATGTAGTAGACCTTAAAATCAATTTTAAAGATGGACGCCTCGCACCGTTAATTTTATAGCTACTGCATTCATGTGAAATTACCGAAATTTTTTATTTGATAAAAATTATAATGGCGATAATTGAAACTGATTAGCTATTAAGAGTTAACTTACAGGCGACCGGAATGCAAATGTCTGTTCGTATTTAAGAAAAAACAAATATTAAGCAAATAAATACACGATGTACAACGATGCTGCCATTTGCAAAATGTATTTCACCCTAAGGAGAAGAACTGTATTCTATGACAGATGTTGAATTTTTAAAAATAATAGCAAATTTCTCTTTTATCACTTTTTTCTTTATTATTTTATACTAGGGTTATGTTTAAAGGGCGCATTTTGTTGTGTTAAACATGAGTTGTATTTAAGTCGAATTATTTGCCCGTTAGGAGGGGAAAAAACGTATAGCTACTATGCTTCGTATGCAATTGTTGAAATGGGAATATTTCTTCAAGGTTGTTTCTACAGTTTACATGTATGACAGGTAGTTGGTTATTGAAGTATAGTGCCTTCTGGCGGTCAGCTTGCTCGCTCGTCTCTTACGTATTATATTATTTTCTTTTAAATATTCGTTAAATATTAAATATGTCATCTCAAAGTAAATAGCCGTATTAAAAATAATCTTTGTCTTAACAAACATAGCTGCAAAAACCATTTTTTGTCCATAATTCGTTTGGCATGTCGTTGATATACAATGTACAGTATATCATTTAAATATATATATATATATATATATATATATATAATAGAAATATAATTAAAATAAACGTTACAATTTTATTGATCATTTCACAAATAATAACGACCCAGTATAAACAATCCATTTATCAAGAAATAATATTTCGTGAAATAAACTCGTAATACTCGTATTGAAAAAAATCTTTGTACAAAATAATATACTCGTAGCTGCAAAATACAATTTTCCTATAATTCGTTTGGCTTGTCATTGATATAAATCATTTAAATAGAATTAAAAGTTAGTAAAAAGAATTGTACAATTTTGTTATTTTCCCAAATAATATAAACGATCGATTTATCATAAACAAAAAATTTATTTTGTGTATTAAACTTATCGTTGTCAATTTATGCTATATCGAGTTGTGACAAGAAGGGCTGGTAAGAAAAACAACAAATTTTGCAACATTTGTTGGTTGTTTCGTTGTTAATACCAGTAGAACGTTTGGAAGAAATGAAAGGACGTTTTTCGTAAGGCAACGCCATCTGGCAATTCGGAACAATAAGCTCCCAAATAAATAATAAATGTGACTCCAGTTGGAAGTCCAGTATAAGGAGGAATTGCTCGACCTACCTTTCATCCAAGTTATATTAGGTGCTGGAAATCCATCTGCTTGGCAGCTAATTACAGCCTTATTTCCTTGTTTCACATGGACGTCTCGAGGCGCGATGGTCCAATATGGCGCCACTGAAAAAAATAAAACAGAAAGAGACTCGATTGTTTTACTCATGGCAACAAATGTGGCTATAATTCACCTAATAAAAGCCTCGTTGTTTTATTTGTTTTCTTTATACGCCCTTAAATAAAAGCTGTAGTTGGCTCGTCGCATTCGTGCCCTGTCGACCCATTATGACGGCACGTCTGGGAACAATTCAAAATCTTTCCTCTTCTGCCTTTTTTAGGACGCGTTATACATGCACTAAAAGGAATTTGCGGCGTGTAAATGCAAGTTGCTGGTAACCAAAAAGTTTTTGCTATACTTGACAAGTTGCGAATAAAAGCTTCCGATTTCGTGAAAAGCAGTGGTTTCCAAAGTGGGTGTTCAAAAGATCTAAGGGGGCGTTTGGGGTCCAAGGAAATTTAAGGGGTCGTTGAGGACCAACCGCTGCCCCCCTGAGCAAACTTGCAAAAATGATGCGCTGAAAAGTTTGATTAATACTGAAAATGGGCAAAACTGACAAAAACAAAAAAATTTTACTGTCAAATGATCCAACTTGAGTAAGTATTTTTTCGAAATGAGGGGCGGTTGAGTATGTTGTTTTTCGAAAATGGGGGTGGTGAGTAAGTTTTTTTTCGAAAAAGGGGGCGGTAAGTTTTTTTTTTTCGAAAAGGGAGCGCAAGACAAAAAAGGTTTGGGAACCTCTGGTGTAAAGCGTCGAAACGTGTTTAGCTCGCTTCGACGAGCTAATTATCTAAATCGTTCGTTGGAGATAACTCGTTGTTTGCATTACTACGAACATTTTCTATAACAACTATTTTCGAATGTATCAAACAGCTAAAATAGAAATAAATGTAGTTGAACCGTTAATGGGTTTAAGCATTCACTCAGGCTGAATTTAGAAGGAGACTTTTGACTGTCTCGATGCCATTTGTGAAAATTAAATTTGGTCATCAACAACAAAATGTATTAAGTGTTCAGTATTTAATTATGAATTATATTTGATGCACAAGGTGCCTCCAGACCTGGAAAACGTGAAAAACCTGAAAGAGTCAGGGAGCATCGAAATGTCTGGAAATGTCACGGAAGAATCACTTATTTTGGAAACGTCGTCGGGAAAATTCAACGTATTAATGCGGTCCTAAATTTAGGACCTATTTTCAATTTTTTTATAATTTCCTCAGTACAAATGTGCAAAGTTTTCACCAATTTTAGAAGACAAATTTGCGATATTTTCACCAATTTTTGTAAAATGTTTCTTTAAACAGATTCCGAGGACAAATTTGCCAAATTCTCAATCTTTTAAAAGTAAAAATTGTCAAAATTGTCTACATTTTTCAATTTGTAAAATGTTAAAATCATATTCTAACCTGCGTCGATTTTACCAAATCGTTAAAAACATTGGCATATGTCAATTTTGACATTGTCACTGATCAGGCAAATTTATTTAAATACCTGGAAAAGTCAAGGAAGGTAAACTGAAATTTCTGAGGGATACTATACAATCAGAAATTCGTATCGAGCGAGTTCTTCTTAATGAGGCTCCAACGTACTTTCATCGCCATATTTTCGATTGCATTTCTTGGGAGTAATCCCTGTCTAATAGCCAAGTAACTGCTACACTCGAAAAGTTGCTAACTGTAAATGCTCTCCAATTAGCAGCGCACGCCGGTGTAGCGAAATAGCATTTTCTTCGGAGATTCCCGTGAACTCTTTATCCCGAGGGAAATTTGCTCAAAACTGCCATTAAGCAGACGGTGAGCAACGTTTAATGAATAGTTATTGCAGGACCTGATTGCTGTTTTCTAAGGGGGTATGAGGAAAAAAATGAAGACTCCGTTCGTTCATCGTTGGCATACTAATGCCCCGTATTTTAAGCAAATAAGCGGAATATACAAAACGATCCACTGCACAAAATAGAAAAAAAAGTGCGTGCTTTTTATTGGTTTGTAGTCACATTGGCGAACGATTGGGCGAAGCAAAGACACGGAAGCAATTGCGGAGTTTGTTCTCTTTTCGGCCCTTTTCTAGTTGGTTGCGTGCGAAGTATAGGGGCTATCTATTTTAATCCCATCTCGCCCATCTTCCGGCGATACTTTTTCGCTACTTCACTGAATGCGCAGTTTAAGGTGCTACTTTCATCAAGATTCTTAAGCCCAAGTAAATCCCACCTTACACGCAATTTCACTCCGACTATTGTGATTCCGAACAGCTAGGCCTCAAGTTTTCTTTCTCGGCTTCTCTAAAGATGGCTCGGAAATCTCCAAACACCTTAATTTGAAACGGAATATTTTCCCATCTCTTCAGATAACGGGGTCTACCGAAATGATATCTGGGATCGATCTCGGTTTTCTTTATCGACCTGGCCATGCTGTCCGATTATAAGAAATGTTAATTTAAAAGAGACGAGGATGAAGTTCTCTTCATGCTGACTTTAAAATGTGTGAATTTATGTAATTGAATTAGCTACATGGAAACTCGTTATAAACGAATCTAAAGGGACGTCAAAACCGCTGTTCGTAATATCGAAAGTAGGACAAAACGTGACTTCAACGATAATACCTAAGGGACTGCAACTTTTCTCGGGAAATTCCTTGTTTTAACTTTTTAACTTTTATTCCATACGTAGCAGGGAATGCTCGCGAATTCCAAAATTCTCGTTTTCTCAGAAAAAATTTAATATGCGAATGTATTCGTTCGTGTCCCAGGACGGGGACTGGAAATGAATTCGTACTATCAAAAGTTTGTATCATGCGAGTTCTTCTTAATGAGGTCCCACTTTAATAAATTGGAGCTATTCTCTTGTTTTCTCTGATCACGCACAGTATGCGCATGTAGCTTTATCTTGTTTGTCGAGCAAGACCTGCTATTCTCAGTTTTTAAGAAATTTACAACCGTTGCGTTGATGGATGTTTATTGGATACGATAACAAGTCGTATAGAGGTCGAGAATCTATTATTTAAAATCTTAGACAATCGGGCATTTGCACCGGTTCAACTACAGTATTCTCTAGTACTTTTTAAAGCTCTTCCGATTAACATCATGTATTCACCTTTCGAGCGCTTTGAAGTAAATAATCGATGGATTTGGCGCAGATTTTCGGTTTGAAATCGACAGCCAAATTCGGATATAACGAAGCTCTAAGGAATGCTACGTATTAGATGAAATATCATTAACTTGTCCTAGTCTATTCGTCGTGGAATTTTTCGAAGATATACCCTGAAAAAGGTTTTCTTGTGCATAACATTGAATATTTTCGATTTTTTTTCTGTGGGTAACGAAGGAAAATAATGATTTGAGAATTTTATGTTTTAATTAAACACTTCGTGATGGTGCATTCATTTCCTTCTGATACTTATAGGAAAATATCGAAAATAATTAATATAACACGTGGAGGTATATCTTCGAAAAAATTACTGTAGAAATTTTTAGTAACATCATGCAGTCAGTGGCTGAAGATTGGTTGATTTTGCAGCAATAATTTGCTGTTTTGGGGTGTAACAGTATTAATGTGTTTTTTGTTGTTAAAATATCTTAAAAGTAATCATATTAAGCTCAAATTTGTTATGACCGATTTTGAGCAATTTGCAGACAATGATTGTATTTTTAAATTACAAAAATACTAAGTTTCAAATATTGAATTTTTTATTTAAATATTGGATTTGTCCGATCGGTTATGCCATTGGAAATTGATTCCTTGTTTAACGTCCTAAATATACCTCAGTATAGTAGGAAGATTTCCGGGACCATTTTTATATGTAAGTTATTGTTAAAACCAAATTTCTAAATGTTTAGGAGCGGGCAGAATTTTCGAAAACATTTACGAAAACAAAGTTATCACGAAAGTTTTGTTCAGAAATACGAACTAAAATTGAATATTACTTTTTTTACGAACTCAATTCTACATTCCTCGTTAGTTTTTTTTACCCCTTTTAACGGAACGGAGAATTTTCCCGAATGGGTTGGAAAATGATTGTTTTTAGGGATATTTTTTGGAAATTCAAAAGATATATATATTTATTTCGACCTTTACGAAAACAAAGTTTGCGCGAAGTGAGTGCAAATTGCATTTTTCGTTTTAAAAACAATTCCAAATTTTTTGCTATCCGTAAACGTCTTTAAAACCGCGCCTATAGTGTGTACATACATGTATAAGCGAGAAATGTGAAACCACGCATTGAAAAAGAACGTACGAGGTTTTCATAGATTTAAAAACACTGATAATCTCGTAGATTTTGCACTCTGCACTTCGTGGTTTCTAAAATACGATTCGTAAAGCTTCTGGATGAGTTTCCCTATTATTGATAACATCATCTTTTGGATTTTACGTTATTAATCCTTCAACTTAATGTCGGATTACGTTTCTCACTCTAATTAAGCTTCACACGTCATGTGCAAACTATACTTTCTACGCATGCGCGCCTGCGTGGGCCTGTTTTTGGGAAGAACGGATGGACATTCCTGTTGGGGCAGGGGGCCGACCATCGGGCGGGTGGGCCGGGTAGTTTAAAAATAAATCGATTTCCAAATATATGTATGGTTATTCTTAAAATAATACAGTATTTTGCAAGTTTGAAAGCTCATTACAATTGTGCAGACACAACGTATAAACAGTCTATGAACAATCTTGGTTTTTAAAATATTATTTCGAAGACTTCCATATCTGCAATGTCAATTTGATCACTCGACGTCTACTGTTTAAATAAAGAAAGAAACAACAATTTACTACTTCTGCGATAAGTTTTAAAAACGATTTTTTTAAGATTGCTTACAGCTTACAAATCCTAAAAAGCAAGTCTTTCTTAGTAATGAATCCTATACATGGAAATAATAGAAAATTTACACAATTGTTTTTTGAATTTCGATATACGTTTTTTTTTTATTTTCCTTTTTCTATTCGTGAATTAAACTTCTTTCGATGAGATTAACAGCCTCGGCTGTCGTATATAAAAATCAACGCTACAGAGTACCTAACTTTATTTACCCCTCGAGCAACTCTGTGAAATAAGATCATTTATTCATTGTGCCTCTTATAATTGCGAAAGAAGGTCGCGCGCTATATTTAATAATAAAACCTGCGCATTGTACCAAATTTAATCTCGGGAAATTCAGCGTGCATTCAATTTTTAGCGAACAAAAAGCTCGTTTTTTTTGTCCATATTTCATCGAGAGCACGCGAGACGAGGATTTCTGGTTCATTCCATCATTGTTTTTATTAAACAACTTTTCAGATCCATCCAAATAAAGAAGGTAAATGAAATAAAAACACGAGATTAACGGTTCATTTTTATCCAGTCTCTTTTTATGCGCGTATTAAGTCTTTTTCATGGGGCCCACCTGTTGTTGGCCAATATCCTAATGGAAAAACATGGGGAGTGCGCATAAGCGAAAATAAATGAAGCACACGTTGCTTTTTTTCCCGTTTTGTTTATTAGATGGAGTAGTTTAAAATAAGGGATGAGGAAAAATAATAAGAAAAAGCAGAGGGCCGTGAGGATAAATTGGCTAAGTTATTATTTTTGCATCGATGTGAGCAAAAAAAAAGTACGGATTCATGGTTGGAACCTAAGGCAGTTTCAACTGCTGGAACTAATCTATTTTATGATGGCATCAAATCGATTTTTTTAGATCTTCGGGTTATTAGAGGGCAAACAATGAAATAAGAGGTCAACTCACACGCGAGGAACAGCCCCCGCTTTTTAAAAGGAGGCGGCAATCTGACTAAAAATACAACGAAAACAGCGTGTCACCAATAAAACTAATTAACGAGCAATTAATGGCTTTACGCGGGATTTTGGCTTAACAAGTACCCCCATTGGGTTCTTCGACGTTTTAAAAAGGATGTATTCAGAAATTGCGATTTCAGTGGTGGGAAATATCGAAGCAAGATGGCGCTGCGATTGATGTTTCCCTTTAGAAAGGGATATGTTACGAGCGTAAAAGCAGCGTTATTGGCGTTCTCGAAATACCCCAAAACTTTGAACTCGAATGCAGTGTTACGTAATATTTGACTTTGCTACATGTACGAAGTGTTCATTAGGTGAATGTAAATAAATGGTTTTAGCACGTTTTAGTTAATAAATAGTAAAATGTGAATTTACAGTATACAGTATATATGTAATAGGACCCCATCGGTATCGTATCGTAGGGGTTACGAAATTACTCGTAAGCAGCTGTAATCATTTCGTATAATTACGGTAAATTACCCATATAACATGTAGATAACGAGGTATTTAGTGGATGATTCATTCCACTGTACTCGCAATCTGCACTAATCCTCGTGATTACAATTTGCTCATCTCGTCTACAACTTGTACTTCAACAGATTATGAGGACATAAAAAATGTACCTTTCCAGAGTAGCAATTTTCAAACTTTTCTTCATTTTCCGTATACAAATTTGTCAAATTTAAAAAAATAATGTCACGCTAACTTTGATAAAGCTTTAAAATTAAAAATGAAATTTAGCAAAATATTGAATATTTCTTGCGTCGATTTGACAATTGCGGATAACATATTGTCCTATGCCAATTTTGACATTGTCCTTGGTCAGGGAAATTTGTTTAAAAACCTGAAAAACTCCGGGAAGTTGAAAATGAAATTTTCTGGGGGAGCCTTAATTGATTCATCTCATCGGATAATTTAAGGAAATATACTGTATATATACACCAATTTAGTTTTAAAAAGTAAAAACAACAAAACACTCTGTAGTATATTAGTCAAGAAGTGATAAACCCTATTGACGCCAAAAAAAATACGTAGCGGATAACCGCAAGCCCCAAGTTCCCGTAATGTGCGTCAACTGACACGTGGTTTGTCTTCAGTTTGACAGAGAGTGACCGCAGTAATTTTCCGAAGGTTTCCTCTGTTTGGTCAGGTGAAGATCACCTGCCATGACACGCAATCCATTCACCACAAGCTTCCAAGAAATGCAGTTCGTAAAATATAAGCTACGACACCGAAAACCAAAACTGAAAATTCAACTCGCATTTTCAGAAAGCTGCAATATTGATTCCATATACGCTCATTTGAAAACACTTCCGGTATAAACGTGAATAAAATCAGAAAATGCGCTTTGTATACGAACATAATACCCAAAGCTAGTGGGAGTATTCGATTTTCTCTACATTATATTCATTCGTTATTATGGCGCTTTACAAACGTGGATCGTATACGATGAATTAAAATGAGATTTAGGAAGATTATTCATGCATAATTTTCACGAAAGAAAATTTGTTTGTTTGTCAAAATTATTTCGTTGAATTGTTTGTTAAACCGAAGTTCGTATTATTAGAAGGCAGGTAAATATGATATCAACAAAAAGAACTGAAATTTCCTGGAAGTTTGGTTAAAATCTTACACCATGGATATAAATGTGAAGGGGTTGCAACTTTTATCGGGAAATTTCCCATTTAAACGAACCTTTATTGTATATATGCAAATATCCTGAATATCCGAATTCAGGATTCGTTTTACCCGAAAATACTGTGTGTAATATGCGAATTTAGGATTCGATTTAAACTAAGAAATTAACATTATTCGTATGTTTACTAGGACAGGGATTGGAAATGAGTTCATACTTTCGGAAATTTGCTTTAAACGAGTTATTAACGAGGTTCCGGGGAATTTATGTGTTTCATACGTTGATTTGGTTATTTAATTGCATTTGCAGTGTAATTAAGAAGTTGAAATAAAAGCTGAGTTTTTAGAGAATCATTTAATCGTTTACCGGATGGTGTTTATTGAAAAACGGAGTTATTGAAAATAAGGCTAAAAAATTAAAATTCATTAATGTAGGTGAGTCGATTGACCAATCAGGTTCCCCCCAAACGTGGAAAAGTCAGGAAACTTGAACATGTCGGGAAAAGTCAAAGATTGGCTTATTTTGAAGAAAAGTCAGGAAAATTCAGCGCATTAATGTTGTCACAATCCAAAATTTATGTTGCCACGGGGTTAGCTAAGGGCCCATTAGCTATTAGAAAACTTTTTAAAAATTCTCTAGTAAAAATGTGCAAAATTTTAGTAATTTCAGAGGATATTTCTGCCAAATTTTTAACCGTTTCCGATAACAAATTTGCAAAAAATTTAAATTACAGAGAACAGTTTAAAAAAAAATTTTTTTTCATGCTAATTTTGTAACGTTTATCTACGTTTATTTTTACATATTTTCCAAATTGTCATTAGAAAAGTTTGCAAAATATTTAATATTTTTCCACGTCAATTTTGGCAAATAGTAGATGACATTGGCATATTATATTTTGACATTGTTGTTGTTTAAGGAAATTTGCTTATTAACCTGGATAAGTCAGGGAAGTTAAATTTGAAATTTCTGGGGAAACCCTGCCATTGCTGGACTAAATACATCCGGCATGCTATGAATAAACTTTCGAATTGCATCAACATATCGACGTCCGCATAATTTTTATCGATTACTGACCGAAAAATGTTTTGTCTGTTCAATGAAAACTTTTCTTAACAAAGCAAGAGGCATTACGGCACCATTAAAAGATCGGTAAAACGTACTCGATAGGTTTTAATGATGTTAGAGTGCACGTTTATTAGCTCTCGAAAGCGTTCTATATTGCGATAACAAAATAATAAACCGGTGGAAATAGTTTTTTCCAGCGTGGTCATTTACTACGATATAATGCCCAGAGAGCGCAAATGAAAATTATGTGATGTGAAGGATTGAAAATGGGCCTTTGTATGGAGCACACTTCCCTACAACGCGCACTTAACTACCACGGCACGAAATTCCTGAATCTCCCCCCCCCCCCTCCCCCCAACAAAAAAGTCAATTTTATGCTTTTCTCAATGGGTACGATGCAGCAACTGACGAAATATCGGCCAGGAAGTTATACTCTGGATACGTGTTAACCCTCATATGGCCATGTTGTCCATTTGGTTGGTAATTTTTCCCGGTGCTTTGTATCCCCTAGCCAAATCCTTGTTATATTTTTGCCCAAAAAGTACGCTTAATAGACTAGTAAAGAAGAACCATTCACTTCGATGGTCAATCAGAAAGCACTCAAGCTGCTGCGACAGCCCACTTTAAGTAACATATGGTCCGAATGAAAAAAAAAGTTTTCAGAAGTGTAATAGCCCTCGGTAAAGAGCTATTTCGCACGTTTTGTATACAAAATAATGCCGCGGAGGGAGAAAGTAAAATAATGCTGAGAATGAGAGAAAGAAGGAAAAAATCCACCGCAAAATGGGATCAATAGAATCAATTTCGTTCATGGACATCCGATTTTATAATGGCATTGTTGTATTCCGGGGATAAAACTAAATATTGAGAGCACGCACCAGAGATACTTTAATTTCAAATCCTCGTTTTGATTCGTTGATGGACTTTTGAGCTTAGCGCATCGAAACATGTACGCCTTGCCCTATTGATTTTTTGGCCATTTTGGCTGCGGATCAAGATCTGACCACCCTTCGAGGCACTTTTAACTTTTCCTGAAGGTGGACTCACTCATAGACGTGATCTCCAAACATTACATCGTCGCATGAAACGCTTTAAACTATACTGTATCACGTTATAAGGATAATGGAGATTCTCTGTCTGACCATATGGTTTACACGTGTTGTTGGGGAATTGGTGTTGTCAGACAGAATCTACGTGATGTCCAGCTATCTCTCAGGCGTAATGCACTTTATTTATGGCCAAAATGTGCATCGTGTAAAAATGAGCTCGGTGGAATGTTCAATTTTCAAAACATTATGGATGTTGAAAATGTCCGTGAAGTCGTATAAGAACAGAATAGTCACTCCAAATCTGAACTAGGAAAAGTTTGCTAACCACAGCCACTGTTCAATGTAATGGGGGGAGTGGGGGGTGGCGCTTGTTTAATCATAATCACCCGTGCAAACATCAAATCAAAATTACTTAAATTGTCAAACTATCCACTTTGTCAACTACTTAGCAGCGAGCTTTCTATGGTTTAGGGTAGCAGTAACCAAAGAGGTTCAACCCAGCCCATAACCTAAGATCACGTAAACCAAAGGTATGGGTTAGAG
>JAQGBX010002964.1:0-18617 GCA_034698745.1 Megaphyllum sjaelandicum
GCGCTGGCGTATTCAAGCACCGGTCGCACCAGCACTTTGTATGCCATCAGGCGGCAGTAAGGGCTAGCCTTTTTGAGCACGTGCAGAGTGTAACCTAGAAGTTGGGAGGCCTTGGCAGACTTCTCGCCCCATCCAGACGTGCGACAACAAAAATCATGCGGACAACCCACCTCTATCTCTCTCTGGGACTCTCTAAATCACCATAAGGCCTCGGCGCGGTGATAGCAACTAAACTAAACTACCAGTAATCGCGAGTATAGTGTCTATAGTACATGTATAAAAAATTGATATTTTACAGAATGGCCTTGCTTCTCCAGGGAGCCTTCCATCGCAGCGCCTTCCTTCACTATTCAAAGCTGGTGTTGGCTCAGCTTCTACTAATTCGGCAAATTTTGATGGTGGATAACTGTCCTCTGGTCCTGTAATTCTTCTGTAATCAACTGGCATTTTGTCTTGTATTTACCAAAACAAAACAAACACGTGGGCTTGCTCTCACATGCAATGATTGAAGTTCTGAAAGTTCTGAAACTGAAATTTTGAAAATGGCGCTAGCTGAAGCGCTGTAGAGACTGTATGTGCCACAGTAGACCGGTAAATGTGCTCTCACACCGTACTGCAAGACTGTGTGTCTCGGTCACGGTGTGGTCTCGGTGAATGGATGAGCAGCACACGTGTATATTTTGAAGTTTATAACATCACATGAACAGTTCTACTTTATTTAGAAGTGCTCCGGATTCGGTGAAGAGTACAGTAAAGTGAACCATTTCGTAAAACACGTGCTATATGGGAGAAGGAGATATGAGTACTCTTCATGGAGACTCGAGCACCGGTTATTTATTAAGTTCAAGGAAGTGATCGACATTGATGGTTTTTTCAATCGCATTTAAAAATTCGCAGTTGTTATGAGATATATATTTGTTATGACAATGTCTGCGCTTTGCAGAAATACTAAACTATGTGTGACACCATGGGTGGTTACACGAAGAGTCACGACGTCGTGGAGATGTAGTCATAACTCTTGGGAGAAAAGACCCAGCTCTCCAGCCCGTTATGTGCATGCAGGTGTGCTCAATGAAACTGTCCCTTGTGGTAACTTAATTTCTAAAAGACACTTTCAGGTTCCCTCAAGTGATAACTCGAATATGAGCAACGAAGATATAGCAGTGAACCAGATAGCGAGTGCATCCACTGCTGATAATGTGTTCGTAACCCTAAGTTCTGTCGATGTTCTGACACCTCCTCACATCATTGCGGCGTTTGGTGCGTTGGACAAGTTAATGCTTGCACAATTGATGACTCAACCATGGGCCATTTCTGCTGACCCTACGGTATTATTCATCCAGTCTCTTATGAATGGCGATACCAAGGAAATCTATGATCCGGTGTTGCAATGCCCCGAATTCGACAGACTATGCTTCGAAGCTCAGAGGTGTCGGTCCAGTTTTTCAAACTCGGAATTGGTTGCCGTAACTCTACACCTGACACGAATGCACGTTGATTTGCGTTCTGCCGTGTTTACGACTTTGATACAGGAATGTCAACTCCGACACCAGGATTTTGATCTGGAGACTTTGGTGCGTTATTCTGACATTGCCAACATTATGAAGAGGCCCGGGTTCATGCTTAGTGCTCAAATAGTCAACGTCTTGCAGACGCAGTGGGATAACTTGGAAATGAGTGAAGAAAATTTTGTAAACGTGATCAAGCTTTTGCACAGTGTCGGTTACTTTCTTACGAAGGACACGCTATATCGCTACCAAAGAAAAATGTTGGAATTGCTGAGGAGATATCACGATACGGTTTCGCTGAATAAGCTTATCAAACTCTTAGAAGCTTTGTATAAATTTTCCGGCCACCCGAAACGGGAGATTGTTGACATGTCAATGTTGCAATTTAAGAATCGATTGGATGAAATTAATTTGTGGCATCTTCCTCGCATTCACTTCCAACTTATGTCAGATACTACAGGCAACCGTAATGAACTTCTGACGATGTTGTCGAGGCGTGCTGCACTTATGCTAACCATGCCTAACAGTAACTTAAGACCTACAGATGTTATTGCGCTTGTCAGAATGAACCAATTGTTTACCCATTCTTCTAGTTCCATCAAGGCGCTGGAAGACTTATTAGAGGATCGAATGAAAGATTTGGATGTGCTGCTGTTGAAATATGTCTCCACCAGCAATGTTCTGCAATCGACGAAAAATACTCATCTTGTTCAAGCATTCTGTGGACAGGTTCAACACAGAATGAAAGATTTGTTGAATTCCCTGTCTTGTCAGCTCGCTGTCACACATTGCTTATCCAAAATTCCGACAAGACCACCGGAATTCGACCGTGTGTATTCCAACCACTTGATGCATCATGTTCTAGATCACCAACTGGGAATTCAACCTAAGCACATGGCAACAGTTGGACGATTCTTGGTTCAATGTTTCCACAGATTGGACATGCGTTTGGTCGGTCGTTTCTCTGGCAAGATATTCCTGTCACTTCCCCGCTTAACGCTAATTGATATCGCAAATGTAAGCCTTGGAATTAACTCTTATGGAAACATAGCAATGCGGTCAACTTATGAGCAAATCATCACCAACTTTGCTCGTGAAATTCTGCTGCGTAGTGACCAAATTGAAGACATCTCAGTTTTAAACGTTCTGGTGAAGTCAGTTTTCATTAAACTTAACGGCCCTTTCCGAGACGCCATTACTGATGATTTAGAGGAACTCTACACGAGACTCGCACCAACTTTAACTCTGCATTCGGTAAAACATACGTGTCATTTGCTCAAAAATTTGAGATTGCACATTACGGTCTTGTGTGATCGCCTTGTAGAAATCGTTATCGGTAACGGTGGAACAAATGCTAGTTTATCTGACATTGCCCAGGTGCTGGATCTCTTAATTCGCATGAACTATCCTTCATCTGAATTAGAAGCAATTCAACAATTGGCAACAAAAAAGATTTTGGAAGTGACGCAAATGTCTAATTCTGATATAATGGACGTGCTGGTTATCGTCAATTCTTTAGCAGGTTTCCAGATATTTCCAGAAGATGTCATTAAACAGGTGTTCTCCTTAAAGTTCTTAATGGACCTGGATATCATGAGCGATTCTATAAAGAGTAAGTTATCATGAATTTTATTCAATAGTTTTCGAGTATAGATTCGTCAAATTTTGAACAATTGCAAGGAGAAATTATTAAAATGTTCAACAGATTCTGAGGACAGATTGGCAGAATTCTCAACCTTCTGATCAGAGTACAAACTTTCAACATTTACAACCTTTTCCAGGAACAAATTTGCAAATATTTAAACATTTTCCAAATACAAATACGTATGTAACATTTTCAAAAACGTTTCATGCAAATTTTGCAAAATATTGATGCAAAACCCGACGATTTGCAAAATCGTGGATAACATTGGCAAATGTCAATTTTGTCGTTGGTCAGGGAAATTTGTTTTCAAAACCTGGAAAAGCCATGAAGGTTGAATAGAAAATTTCTGGGGGAATCCTGAACTAGATCATTGCAGCTATTATGACTAACAAGTTTCATAGTTTGGTTGGGATGGTGAAAAGATCAATTTGAAAGCCAACTTGATAAAATGTACACTGTAATCAACATGGATATTTCAATTAACAGGCAATTCAAGAAAACAACATAACCAAGTTTACACCTTGCTCTCGGAAATCAATCGCAGTGTAATGCTTCAGTGTCCGCAACTTGGTGATTTGGTTGCATGGTTTTGCGACCGCTTTTCCACGCCATCTCTTCCTAAGTTAGGTTTGTATCTGTGCAAGTTTTGAAGAGATCGTAGTACATGCCTTGTTGTGAATTACGTAAAGGATGCTTGTATCGTAGAAAAATTCATCAAGTTGGCGTATTTTCATTAAATTTAGATTCAAATACAGTTGCCAGATGGAAAAGTTCTTTGGAAACTGGTCTTAGTGAAGCTTTGGGAGGATATGAATATGTAAAGCAAGGACCATTGTTAACTCCTTACAATCATTTATATGGTATGTTTTATCACGTTGAGTAATGCGTAGGCCTACTAATACCACTTTAGCAAAGCTTCATGCGAAGCAAAGTGGGCAAGCCTATGAATAGACATATTTTAGAAATAGTCTGTTCAACCTTGTTATGAACTTCTAGGTTTTGATGTTCCTATGTTGACCTTCATGATTCTCGTATTTTTAAAGATTTTGAATGCTTGTTGGATGAAAATGGAGAACCTCTACCTGTTGACACTGATCGAGAACGCATCAGGTAATTCAGCTTTGTAATATTTTAATACTAACTTTTCCGGTACCAATTAATAACGAAATTCCTATTTTCTTCATTTCCTGTCATCGAATGTGTCATTAGTTCTTTGTGGTTTTTCGCACATTCTATTGACGTGTTTTGAAATGTTTCAGTGAGTTGAATATTTTAATTTAATTGTTACGCAGATACAGAGTAGCTGTCCTTCTTATGACACCATCCAACTACTGTGTGAATACTAGAACGTTGACTGGGCAAACAGAGAATAAAATTGCACAGATGGAAATTCTTGGATTCAAAGTAGTTGCGGTAAGTTTTCAAAATAGAAAAAAAAATTTATTAAGTGAATTGGAGTCACAATTTGGTCAAACAATAGTCACGCTGATTTGTGCAAGAACAGCAAATAAAGATAAACTAATTAAATTATATGAATAATTTCAGTTTCCTTACTCCCATTTGGATTCTATGATGCTGGGAGACCCAAATTCAAGTCGGAAGTTTTTCTATGATACGATTGTTGATCAATCGAATTGAATCTTACTACGTTGCCAAATTGTGAATCGGGCCATACTTTTCCATATGGCCTATATTGTGATACAATCATCGGAAAAAGTAAGTTGCTTAGTGCATTTTTTAAAAAAAAAAACAATGATAATTTAACAAGTTTCTCTAATACAAAATTATTAAACATTAGTTAATATCATTATGATATAACTACTGTAGTTACCAAATATGAATATTAAAATGTTTCAAAAGTAATCAGGATTGAATTAAGAATTAGTATTAATGAATTGCAGCAAATTAAGATGCATTTTATCGTTTACGTTTTTTGGAATCAAACGTAAAATCTTGTTTTAATTTCTTAATGACATAATTGTCAATTGCAGATTATATCAACTTGAAATTCAAATTGGACATGAATAGAATTTATCTAGGAAATTAAAACAAAAAGAGTAAGAAAGTATAAGGACTATATATCTTTGGAAATTTCAGTTGATGCTGGAGCAACTCCTCTTTTTTTATGCAATTCCATAGCCCATTTCACAACTTCAGGATTATTGATTTGTTCTGCAAGAAAATTTGAATTAAAACAAATTGTTTTCATTGCTACCAGTTTTCCTTCAATGAGTAAAGCTTTGTGGAAAAATATTTTTTTAAGGATGAAATTCTTATATCTTACCCGTGGTACCTTTGAAGAATTCTTGCAATTGGAAAGGTCTGTTTTCTTGCTTTTCGTATTCATAGGCTTGCAATATCATATCGATTACGTCGAAATCCTTCACTAATTTTGCTTCAGGGGTTTCACGTGCTTCATACTCCTGTGACATTTAAAAAACTATGGATTAGTAAAGCCTTATTTTAAATTTTAAAATCTTCCACTATTTTCTATGTTAACTTTAATGACTCTTAAAATTACTTCATTTTGGTTGTAACTGTTCTTTAATTTAGATTATTTTTTGACAATTTCCACAGTTGTTTTTGGATATAGAAATCCACAGTAATTATTTGAATGAATGGAAAATCGTTTCTAATTTTGTCCTCTAAATAAATTCTCAAAACTAACACATGATAGGTACCTCCCACAAAACATACAATTCTTTTCCCACTTTGTCACCGGCCATGTCACAGACTTTTTTCATTGCTTCCTGCAAAATACAAAATATACTTCAATTAATTGGTTGTCCAGTGAGCAAAGTTCAACATTTTCATAGCCGAAAAAAAAAATTAAATGTCCGATGAGCTTACCCTTTCCATCTTTTCTTTATCTTCTTTTGAAACTCCACAATATGGAGTTATGTCCCCAATTATACATTCTGCCATGTCATGGACAAGTGCCATTTTCATGCATCTAGGATTTAAAATTTACATAAGTGACAGCATTAAAGAGTAACTAGAGTGCATCGATACAGTATGATAAATTACTTTTCTCGGTCAATGGTTTGAGGGTTTTCCTTTACAAAAAAGCTCATGATAGCCATTCTGTACATGTGGTCTGCCACACTTTCTGGGGCATTAACATTATGACGTATCCAACCTGCACGTTGTAATTTCTGAAATTAAATTTAATTTATCCTGGATTTCCATATTTTTTTGTTCTAACTTATGCATAGTGAGGATAAAAACAGGTAAACATTATAGATCAAGAACTAAAGATACGTCCAACAAACAATCAAGAAAAATCTTTCTTAAACCTTATAAATAACTTAAGTTACGGGGATCTTTCTAATACGTAATTTGTTTCAGCTAATGTGAAATTCCTTTAAATGCAATAAAGGCATACCTTAAGTGACCCGATCAACATAAAGAAATCTATGGGTGTTGACATCTTTCAGCGATGGAGTTTGGGTATAACTTCAGCCTGTAAGATTCAAACGTACTTGCACTTGGGCAGATGAGTGGCAGTGAACTGCATGTTACAAAGCTGCATACACGATTAATAGCTGCTATCAGAGCATCATTGGCTATGGCCTAATGGCGAATTCGACTCACCCAAAAAGTGCACCAAGTGTAGGCTACAAGGTGAGGCATAAGTCTGTTAAATTGGCACTATTGCAGGCAGCAGGCGCAAGAAGACTTTACCGACTTATGCCTCACCTTGTAGCTACACCCGGTGTACTTTCGCCATAAGTTGGACGCCCATGGGCCATGATGAAGGCATACAGTATGTACTTGTAACTTTAACAATTAGTAATTTTACTAATACCTTTAAACTGTTTGGTTCTGATACATGCACATTATAAGAGATATGTAAACGTGTTGTTTTTTTTGTTTTTTTTAAATCATTACTGGGGATTCCCCAAACTTGGAAAAGTCAAGGAAGAATAGCTTATTTTGAAAAAGTCAGGTAAATTCAACGAATTAATGTTGTGACAACCCATAATGTTTAAACGTGGTTATAGCTCAGGACCCATTTTTTTGAAATTTTCCCAGCATAAATTTGCTAAAATGTTACCAATTTCAGAAGACAAATTTGCAAAATTTTCAACTTTTTCCGAGTAAATATTTTCTTCATTTTCCAAATACAAATTTGTCAACTTTCCCTCATGCTAATTTTGTAAAAAAAAAATAATAATTTATCTTTGTTAATTTCGAAAAATGTTCAAAATTGTCAGTAGTAAATTTTTAAAAATATTTAGTAATGCCCTATGTCATTATAATGGGCTGCAAAATTGTGGATAACATTGGCATATGTCAATTTTGACATTGTCACCGGAAAAGTCAGCGAAGTTGAAAATGAAAATTCCGGCGGAACCCTGTTACTTTATCGCTTTATTATTTAGAATCATATGTGTGGATGCCGCTAGTTAATGAAATCTCACTTTCTAAAAATGCATTCGTTGGTTTTATTTCTGAACGTGTCATCTGTCTTTTCAAATTTCCCACCAGAAACTGTGACTTTATGAGAGGCCCTCACCACGGTTACCATAGCAACAAAAATGGCCAGGCCATGCGTTTTAAAAAAATGGCGTCTGGAGCTCTACTCACTCGGCACATTTTGCGCCGAATTTTACCCAAGAACAAACTAATTTCTCTGCGCCTGCTTTCAACGGACGGAGGTGAATCTCGCGATGGCAAGGAATCCAAAGACGTGGAAGAATCAGCGAAAATCCAAAGCGAGTTTCAGCTTAGTGGATTCGCGAAAGCTTTTCGGAAGTTCGACAAGTTGGACCATGGACAAGTCCAGGAGGTCCCCCAAGAGACCTTCGCATCCTTGCTAAGAAATTCTAAACTCATGCAACTGGGAGATATCGACGGAAAAGTTGTCCAGGGTAAAATATTCCACATTGTCGACGACGATCTCTACATAGATTTCGGCGGGAAGTTTCACTGCGTTTGCAAAAAGCCGCCGCAAAACAACGAGTAAGTACTTCAGGTTTTTCAGCTAACTTCCTCCATAGAAGAACCACTCGTCCATGCACCCGCTAAAATATTTCATTCGCATGGAATTTTAGAGAATACGTACGTGGGGCCACAGTGAGGTTGCGCTTGCACGAATTGGAGTTATCAACTCGGTTCCTGGGGGCCGAACACGATCTAACCTTGCTCGAAGCTGATGCTACCTTGCTGGGGCTGCTCAGACGACAGAAATCATCACAGAATATCACTGACAGAAAACAACAATGAACATGGGATGGGTCATTTGAAAAATTAGGGGTAAATCGTTCTGTTTTATTATTAAAACGGTTGTAATTCGAGACAATGCCATATTTTGTAAATAAATGTTGTGCAACTTAGTCATGTTTTTTTGAGGAAAATTTGACATGGACTTGATTCGACCATATATAGTGCCAACTAGATGACATGCCATGTTGTAGAGTTACGACGGGTATTATGCTAATTTATCCTAATTGCTTATAATTGTAATGAATTAATTGGAATTTGACCTTACTGAGGTTGAAAATTCATTCCTCACAGTGAGGTTGGTTGGTCAACAGCCGCATGCAAGTCACTTCAAGTGAGGGAGGGCATGTCAAGGGAGCTGTGATTGCTTAGTTATTTCTTTACAATGTCACCTTGACTTACTTTTGAAGTACATTTTTTGCTGAATAAGGGTAGCCTAATGCTGGTAGCTTGAAATTTTGTGGAGATATTAAAAATTAAAATCTGGACTAAGTGGAGTTCAAAGGCCCAAAAATAGCATGAATTTCGCATGCATGCCTATATATTTGGCAGCAAGTGTTCTCGTAGTGCCACTGAAGAAACACATCTGACAAGTTAGTATAAAAGGAACTTCAGTGGAAAAAGAAGAAATTGATCTTGTGTCAGTTGAGTAGGCTACATATCTTCAAATGGATTACAAAAGTGAAGGAACAACCTTAAAACTTGTTTAGAAACCTATTCTGCTATCAGGTGAAGGCACCTCTTACCAATCTGGTACGTACGTGACAACTTTTCAGTTGCTAGATTTTTTGAACCAGAGTAAAAAAACGAATTTTAAACATAATTTATTGATAACTTGCCTGTTATGTCTTCTGCCAAGGAATGCTATGTGCAACATTTTCTCGACAGTCTTGATGAAGTACCACAACAACTGGTTGGCTTAAAATAATGACATTCACCAGAAGATATTGTTGTCGGACATCAATGGTCATCATTTAAGAAGCATGATTGGAATGAGACAATCAACATTTGGAAAGCAAGTTGACATGAAGAAATGAAACTAAGGTAGACAACTATTCATTTTTACATTCAATATACTGTAGCGAAACGTACTTTATTTGTGGTGCTCAATGTTTGCCGAGCGGTGATCAGCAAACGCTGCGTAATGTCCGAGACATTTCCAGACTGAATCAAGTTCAAGCAGTTGACTTCCAATAGGGGACAAGTTATTCATTCTAATTTCATTTCTCTATAAAATGGAGAAATTTGGAATAATCTCTGCTTATTGAAGCTTTGGTTATAGACAGAAAACTGACCCGAGTACAGGTCATATGTAAAGATGATGTTGCAGAGAAATATGCCTGCTGAGCACGTTCTCTGTAAATATCTCAAAAGTTCACATTTTATTACTCTAACAATGGCCTCAAACGGGATTGCCTGTTATTCAAATTATTGAGTGCATTGCAACTTCAAATTCTTGAAATGAAGTAATTCTGTTTTAAAAGCCCAATGCATTTGATGATGGGTTTTTGCACTGCCATGAGCCAATGTGCATTATGTGCCACTCTATGTGAAACAGTTTCACAGAAAACTTGCATTGGGAATCCGGTGGAATTGCACGATGATCCACACATCCTTTGGTATAAGATATTATGCTCGAAAAAATCTGCAGACAGTGGGACGAATGTTCCACATGACAAATTTTATCGAAGTGGGGCTTGTCATACCTTTTCTTCTCCATACCTGCAAAGAATTAGTAATGCAACTTCAAAATATTCAACATTTATTGACCTTCTATTAATTAAAACCAACTATTATTAGTAAACGCTACGCTATCAGCACATTTGCAAACCCTCGATGAAGGTCGGTGAGAATTTTGAGGATGTGCAAAATTCTCTAAGTGCTGCTCTTTCGGATGAGAGTATAAACTGAGATCACGTGCAGATCCTATTCGCACTCTGCACGTTAAAGATCCCTCTTGGAGGGAGGAATTCCCCCTTTGTAGGCAAAATTCCCAGGTAGGTGACGCTGGCACATCCTCTGGCGTTTGCATTTAGCCTCGTAGCAGAAATAGACCAACGTTAAAAAACCACAAACAAACAAACATTTGCAAAACTGAACAGGAAAGCACATATAGGCCTACTTTAATGGCTCCTATTGAGCTCTCCCTTTGAAATAAGTTTATTATATCGTATAGTATCATTTTCTAATTAAAAAAGACAGCAGGAAAATTTCAAACAATGTCCAACTTTAGGGAAACATATCTTTGAAGATGAAACTTCAAATCCAAATCGATTCAGAAAGGTGGCACTTTTGAAATGTGACCATTGCAGGCGTAGAATTTCGTACCTGGTGAAAAGATTCTCGGGGGAGTAGAAATCCACAGAATTTAGATCCTCGTGGATTTGTGCATGTACAAACTAAGGTACACGTTAGAAATCCAGGAAAACTTCTACAATTGTATTCTTCTTGCGCATGCATAACGGCATTCAAGATCCGCAATTGAGCTTCTGGGGCGCCAAATGTTTCATTTTTTGCATGTCCGCATGCAGCATTCATAGAATGATCCGTTCGTAATTGGGGAGGTTTCGTTAAATTCGGGTTCTGATGCATGATGAATGGGCAGAGTGGCGTATTTTATTGTGCTGAAATTTTTCCCCATCAATTTGACTCAATGACTGCACTGAACTCAGCATCGAGGTTAAAGGTGTTTTTTGTTGTCTCTTATTCTCTCGTTTCACCACTTCATCGGTATGGCAGTTGTGTCGGTAGAATGTTATTGCAAACAATCGTTCGGATACAATGCACCCTAAAAAGTGTGGGAAAATGTGGACTATTGAGCTCTTTTTTTACCAACTTGTCGTTCTTTACTGCTTGACGAACCACAACTAGTGCATCGTGCAAAATTGATTCCAGTAGCATTTTTTGCAGTCAAAAGTTTTTCTTCTTTGAGTGCACTTCTTGCTATTATGCGTGGAATGCACGTTCAAATGTTTCGTTCATTGCTTCGTGAATATTACACGTTTCACGAAGGGTTTTGTGCCTGGAATTTCTGGTCGCATCATCTATTGCAGTAGCCAAGATTCTACCTGTAAATGTTGTAACAAATGTGTTTAAACTCATGTATCAGAATAGAAAAATCGTGAAATCAACTATATTTAACATAAATACAGCTGATTCGCGTTTTTACGAACTTGTTGGGACCCAACAAAGAATTCGTAAAAATTAAGTTCCGAAATGGAAATAGCATTAAGTATAAAAAATCAATAACAACAAACATTTTCTGTGTATTGTGTAAATTGGTTTAAAAAAATTGGTTTTCGAGGTAATTTTTACTCTACTCAGGGTTTCCCCAGACCTGGAAAACCTGGAAAAGTCAGGGAAGAATGGTTTATTTTGAACAAGTCAGAGAAATTCAACGCAGTCACAGCGATCCAAAATTAATACTTCTATAAGGTTAGCTCAGGCCCATTTTCCGAGTAGAAATTTGCAAAAATTTTCTACATTTTGGTAGTACAGAGTTGCAAAATTTTCCACGTTTTCCATATACAAATTTACACTATTTTCCACGTTTTTTGAGTTAAATTTGAAAAATTTCCATCTTTCCGAGCACAAATTTTCAAAATTTTCCTTGTTTTTCGAGTTGAAATTAGCAAAAGTGTCCACGTTTTTCGGGTACAAATTAGGAAAATTTTCCAATTTTCCGAGAACAAATTTGGAAAATTTTCTACGTTTTCCGAGAACAAATTAGCGAAATTGTCCACGTTTTCCGTGTACAAATTTTCAAAATTCTCTAGGTTTTCCGAGTACAAATTTTCCACTTTTTCCGAGGACAAAATTGCCAAATTTCCCACTTTTTCCGAGCACAAATTTTCAACATTTTCAGAATATCAAATTTAACCATTTTTTCATGCAATTTTTTTTTAGTTTTAAAAAAAAAATTCTATGTAAATTTTCAAAATTGTCTTTAGTAAATTTTAAAAAAATATTTTCCAGTGTCAATTTTTCACGTTGTCATCAGGCAGGGAAATTTTTTTTGAAACCTGGAAATGTCAGGGAAGTTGAAAATGAAATTTCTGGGGGAACCCTGTTATCCTCCCTCTTACCAACTTGGAAGGTCCGAAAACCAACCCAAATGGGGAAATTTCCCGTTCCTCGGAGTGAAAACCGTGAAAAAGGTACCGTTTACACTGTAACTGCATAAGGAAAAGAGTTCGTAAAAAAGAGAGCGAATATGTAATTTGTTTGTAATTCGGATCGAAAATTAACATTAGATCTATGGGTTTATTTTCGAGACCAACGCAATTGTTGGAAAAAAACTTTGTATCGTAAATGGGAGGTGGGTATAATATGAATGTTATATGATGGCTTTTGCAGAAAGTCATCGAAGTGTGATAAAAACTTTTGTTTATTCGAGGGAAGAAAACGTGTAAATACATATGAACGATAAATACGAAAACCGACACAACTCAAAAAATCATGTTTAATTTTTTAGTAATATTTTGTAGATTGTTTTAGACAGGTAATGATATGTTTAGGACATTTATCAACTGTGAAATTCCCATCGCTTGTTATTTCCCTTTTTTGTCATTATAAAAAAGATTAAATATCTAATTTTTTTCCAAGAGCTATATCCTCTTCATCTTTGCCTTAATTCTCAAATCTGTATGGTCAGGAAAACTGATTAAAGTATCCAATTTCCTTTTTTTTTTATTGAATCAGACGTTTGGGGGCAATTACTGCAAACTATTATTCCATACGCCCAAAAGAAAATTTAAGAAAATCGTCTAATGCTCTCCAAGTGCATAAATTTGATATAATTTCATAAACTTCGTATTCTTACTGAAACTACTGTATATGCGTTCTGCCAAAATTGTTTAATAGTCTCTCAATTTCACAAATTAATTTGTGAAACAAGCCAAAAAACCATACATAATGAAAAAGTGTTTTTTTAATAATGTCCAAGAATGATATTAATGCTCAGAATAATGACTATGACATGGTGTAGACCGATATTTGAATTAAAACGAGATGTTAACATTACCCAAAGTGCCACCATTAGTTGGAGGTAACGTAATAACGAGTTCCTACTCATTTTATAGCACCTGTTAGTTTGAAGAGGGGCGATTTGAGTGAGGGACCAATGGTTTTGATTGGCAGGTGCATGCCAGACATTTTCTGGAATCGCTCCCTTTTGACCTGCTCCTCAAAACACTTCTGGGTGAGCAACACCAGCCATCCAACAACAGGTGAGCCGCTAGCTTTTTGGTCATTAAGCCAAGGTGATACTGAATTGCCCAAGAAGGGTGAACTGCTTAAAAAAAGTACATGTAGTTGCCTTTTTAGCAGATTTCCAAATAACGGGAGTCTCGATAATGATACCAATTAAACAAGAAACTGGCAACACTTGTTTGGCGAGCGTACCTGTCATCATGCAACAAATCTGACACATTTCATCATAACGTAATTTCCCACATCAATTGTGAAATATCTCGCCTTTAGAGGGTTCTTTTTTCTCCATGAAACTGCAGTCTGCAAGACTTAAAATAATTGAGGTAGGCTACTCAAACAGAAATTTTGCGAATCGGAATTTGGCAGTCAAAGTCGTGAAGTCAATGAGTGCAGAAGGAATGCATTTTAATGTAATTATAGTATACATGTACTACAGCGATAACCGTGTTGTGAAAACGCAAAGATGATTGATGCAAATTTAGAAATTTCTACCTTCACTAGCTAAGGTAGAGCTACATTATTTATATTTCCCAAATTTTCATTTTTCGCAGATAACGTAATGGGCTACTACAGAAATTGTGCAATGTGGCTTGTTTCGACTTCAGGTTATACACCAATGTTCAAAAGCTTAGCATAATTATTTAATATTCAGAACTATTTAAATTATGCTTAACTTCGGGATTTTGCACTTCAATGAATTACAGTAAAACCTGTTAGCAGTGACCACCAAAAAATTTCTACGTTGGTCACTGTACACAGGTGGTCACTATACAAAGAATGCCTGAATTAAATTAAAATAATAAGCATGTAGACTGTAATACACGTAGTGAAAAACCAGAAAACCAAAAAAGTACAGAATCATCATGTCCAATGGTTAAAGCAAGGTGTAACGTGACTCATCTGTTATCTGGTCCCTTTTTAAGGTACATTGTCCATTTAAAAATTGCAAAAAAGACAACACACTGGTCACTGGTCACTGTACAGTGAATTTATATGAAGGAAATGTATACTAGAAAAAACAATACACTAAAAGGTAGTCAACATCAACAGGTGGTCACCATTCAATGGTTTATCACTTTTACAGGTTTTTCTGTACATGTATGTCATCCTCAGGGAGAATCAAACCGAAGATTTACGAATATCACTTTTGGCACCCGTGCAAATTCTACTTGCTAATTGGTTTAAAAAGTTCACTTCGTAAAGTTTCTGCTTGAGTATCGTTAATGGATGCTTACTACACGTCCATCGACACCTATGCTTTTTTTCGTTCGTATTTGTACAGATTTAAGTCTTGCCTAAGGTGCAAGACACATTTGCGCCCTGCCTCTTGCAACGGTTTTGGCGTCCAGAAACATGCAGAGATTGTCAACCTAATTTCAAAGGAAGCCAGAGGTTCCGAAAAAAAGCTGAATGCCCCATCCCTAAAAGTTCTTTTTTATCACCTCGGTATTGTGGTGTCGACAATTTCTAAAAAATCTCCATAACACACTGACACCTTCCCATGCGCCGAAGGGTAATCAGCTGCCCAAAGCATTCTTTAGGCCAGATTCACACCTGACCGGAAGCAGAATTCTGCTTCTCATTTGTTTCGAATTTTCCCAAGTTGATTATTGTTGAACCTCGATCCCCATTTCCCCAAACTACCTAAAAGACAATCTACAATTTTAAAATTTATAAAAAAAAACAAGCCGGTTTGCCCGGGCTGTACAGACACGATTCAAATTAATTTCGGAAGTTGCCCGTGGTCCTTTAATTATGCATTATTGTAACCTGATTACATGTACTGTATATCATAATGCAAACCATAATGCTGAAAAGCCCGGCATTGCCCGGGCCGTTACTAAAATTCTGATGACGTCATCCAGTAACTTCTTGCGATGACATTCATGTTAAAGATTAATCGAAGATTTTCTTAAAGATTAACCGGACATTTTTTTATAGACATAATCGGTTAATCGGACATTTTGTTAAATAATAATCGGACCTTTTTTGTTAAAGATTAATCGGACATAATCGGGTAATACCTACCTACAGTGGCACCAAAAAGTATTGGCATTACCCGTTTTTAATGAAAAACTGAAAAATATCTTTCCAAGTTTAAAAGAGTTTTGCAAAACGTTATTTAAATAAACGTCATGCAAAAAACTGAAAATACCAAACCCAAAAAGTATTGGCAGAATTATATGACACCCTAAATTATGCAACTATACATTTAATATTTTTCTTAAAGTCCATTTGCCTCAATCCCCGCGTGTAGACATCTGGGAACGAAATCCACTAGGTAATTTGTTGTGTCTTTGGAAATTGTCTCATAAACTGTCAATTAATGAGATAGACTCCTTCATTCCATCATTCTAATAGGAAAACAGGGGTTATCCTATCTAAAACTTGGGGACAAACTATTTGTGAACTTATTTACTATATGAAGTATCGAAAAAAAATATTATGAGACAGTTTCAATACAGAATTTGCCAAGACAGGACGTGCGAGGAAACTGTCTAGGTCGTGAAAGAAGGGGAGTGATTCAAAAAGTTTAAAAAAATTACTAAAATGAGTGTCACAGATATTGCCAAACATATGCCATCAGATAGTGGTAAGATAGTAGATCCTAAAACCATAAGAAATATCCTACATACAGTTTAGTATTATGAGCTGCAGCAGGGTGAAAATCAGGCATCTCTGAGGCCATACAAAAAGCATGGTGAGAGTCACATCATGATTTGGGGGGTGCATGGTTTGAAATGGCACAGGTAACTTACTTGTTATTGATGGTAACATGACACCAGAAGTGTACATCGACATTTTGCGCCATAATCTGAAAGTTTGTGCACAATATTTTGGGCTGGCAAAACCTTTTTGTATGTCAGCCAGGAAGGAGATCCCAAGCAAAATGCACAAAAAACAAAGACCGGACTATACCACGCACTCCGTCAGCTTGGAACTCCTCCAAAGGGTCCCAACTTGAACTCAGTTGAAATATTTTGAAGAATTTTAGACATAAATATTTAAAAAAAAGGAAATTACGTCCTGGGAAAACCGAAGACTGCAATGCTAGAAAAACGGCAGAACAGTTTCAAAAACACAACAAAAAACCTAGTGGAATCCATCCCCAGATGTCTCCAGGTGGTGATTGAGGCAAATGTACTTTAAACAAAGTATTAAATTATGCCATAAATTAAATTTGTTGCAAAATTGATGATCATTCATGTAATGATCATCAATTATGTAGGCCCTAACATTTTGTTTAGACGAAATGATTTGTTAAGAATAATTGCAGTTGAAATTGAAGACTTGTATTCGTTTGAGAGTGGATTTGTACAGACTAAATAGGAGCCGCCCGTAATTTACATTACACATTTTTATCACTTTTTGACTTTCCCCCTCTCCTAGGTGGACAGTGGTAGACAATTATGCTACCCTCCCCCAAAGAATTTACATGTACTCTGCAAACACTTTCCCGGCCCCCCCCCCTTACCACCCAGAAATATCAGTTTAACTTTCCTGACTTTACCCTGATTTTTCCAGGATTAAAAAAATTTTTCCTGACCATTGACAATGTCAAAAATTGACATATTTTGCAAAATCGACAAAGGAAAATATCTTAAAAAAACAATTTTGAAAATTAACAGGAAAAAATGCAAAAATTTAAAAAAATGTGCATGAAAAAATTTTGTATTCGAAAAATGTTGGAAATGTGTATTTAAAAACCTGGGAAATTTTGCCATTTTGTCCTCGGAGGTTCGGAAAAGATGTAAAATTTTGCAAAATTGTTCTCTGAAAACGAGCAGAATTTTGCAAATTTGTCCTCGGAAAAAGTAGGGAAATGTTTCAATTTTGCCCTCAGAAAATGTGGAGAAATTTTGCCATTTTGTACTTGGAAAATGATTTGCGACGACATGACTACGTTGAATTTTCCTGACTTTTTCAAAATAAGACATTCTTCCTTGAGCTTTCCCTGACTTTACCAGACATTTACAAGTTTCCTGAATTTTTCAGGTTTTCCAGATCACTAGGTATCCTGATTTATTACTGTTTATCCATAAAATGGTTGTTTTTAATGACACCAACCTTTTAAATTTCAGGTATTAATACATTTAATAACAGGGTTCCCTCAGACCTGGAAAACCTGGAAAAGTCAGGGAACTTGAAAATGACTAAAAAAAGTCGGAAAAGATGTAAAATTTTGCAAAATTGTACTCTGAAAACGTGCAGAATTTTGCAAATTTGCCCTCGGACAAAGTCGGGAAATGTTTCAATTTTGCCCTCAGAAAGCATGGAGAAATATTGCAAATTTGTACTTGGAAAATGGGATTGCGGCAACATGACTACGTTGAATTTCCCTGACTTTTTCAAAATAAGACATTCTTCCTTGAGCTTTCCATAACTTTACCAGACATTTACAAGTTCCCTGAATTTTTTAGGTTTTCCAGATCACTAGGTATCCAGATTTATTATTGTTTATCCATAAAATGGTTGTTTTTAATGACACCAGATTTTTAAATTCCAGGTATTAATACATTTAATTACAGGGTTCCCTCAGACCTGGAAAACCTGGAAAAGTCAGGGAACTTGAAAATGACTAAAAAAGTCAGGAAAGAATGGTTTATAGTGATAAATTTAAGGAAATTGAACGCAGTCATGGTGAAAAGGATCGCTAAGGGCCCATTTTCCAAGCAGAAATTTGCAAAAATTTTCCATATTTTAGAAGTACAGATTTGCACAATTTTCCACATTTTTGGAGTACAGATATGTAAAATTTTTCACATTTTCGGAGTACAGATTTGCAAAATTTTCCACATTTTTTGAATACATAAATACAAATTTTTCATGCGATTTTTAAATTAAAAAAGTCTTTGTAAATTTTAAAAATTCTCGTGAGTAAATGTAAAAAAAATATTTTCTAGTGTCAATTTTTCACTCAGTCTTAGTATATTACAGGGTGATTCCTAAAGTCACGTCTCAGAGGAGAAAAAATATATCTTCAAAATGGTAACAGATACGAAGATTTTGCCCTCATCTTTGTATCT
>JAQGBX010002965.1:0-18613 GCA_034698745.1 Megaphyllum sjaelandicum
AATCAAAATTCCTTCCAAATTCAGAAACTCAATCATAGTCCGGTAAACCAACGTTCAGTATCAAATAAAACTACCACAATGTTATAGTATACACTAAAAAAATGTATGATTGTTGACATTCAATTACAAACAACCGAATATTACCTTGGACTCTCGAGCTGCGTGTTTGTGATGAGCGGAATGAGGGTCATCCAAAATATTCGTGATAAATTTTGATCCCTTATTAAATGAAACGAAAACAAACAATATTTACAGCTAATGTACTATATGGTAGTAGGCTTATGAATAAAATAATAACCCCCTTATATAAATTCGTTTCGTACGATGGAACCATGCAATGACAATCTGCTCACAATACTCCTTCGACAATGATTGTTTTTTACGTAATTTGGAAATAGTCCTGCGTTGTCTAAGCTGATTCCCTATTCGACAGCGTTATTTCAATTGTATTTCAGAATTAATTTATTATCGCAAGTTTTGATGGATAGTTTAGTAACTTCTCACCAAATGCTTTTCTAAATGGCCAGGTATATGGCACAGTATATACTGTGGTAAAAGGATGTATTTATGGATGACCCCCTTAATTATAGGTGTTGGGTGACGTCACCTACCTGTGGCGCTGTATCCGTCACTACCTTCACTGTGCTACCTTCTATACAATAATACACCTGTGGAGCTGTTTCAGCTGCGCAAACACCCCTCTATTGTCCCCGAAGTTTTGGAATTATTTATCATGGTAACTATAAGTTTTGTTTGCTTATTGCCCGAGGAATCATTAAGTAATGTATCATCGTTGTTTACTTGTAAAAATGACTGAATTTTCATTATTTACAGGCTAGCTATTTCAGAGAACAAGATATCGACGGTAGGTGCAGGGCTGTTTTATCTGCCCCCATTCTTTGCACGTACTTTCCGTATCGCTCATACAGTAATGCCAGTGTATTCGGGTTCAGAGCTTAAAAATGCCGAAATTTATCGCATTTCCTATATGTTTAAGTACAATTTATCATAAAAGGCATGCGTAATTTATATGATCATGTCAGTTTATTTACACTTGTGAATCTTGAACTATAATACTGGAAGCTACATGTATATAGTACGTGCCATTTGAATCCACCAAACAGAGTTTGCTATAGTCTCTAGGAGATGACATCAAATGACTGTGAGAATCTCTTTCCCACAGAATACCGAGAATGTTTCTATTTATACGCCCGAAGTGGGCAAATTCGAAAAATCGACGAATTGGCCCAGATTATGCGGTCACTAGGTGTGAATCCTACCATCAATGAATTGAAGAAATACTTCAAGGACAAAAGTAATGTCTTTAAATTTTCATAATTACCTAACTGATAATCCCACGTCGGAGAAATGTGTTGAGATTTCATCTGCACTTGAAATTTTAGCTTTATAAATCCTTGATAACACGATAAAAACTATTTTCCTGTTTTGAAATTGTATTTGTCGTGAGCATTTAGGACAAATGCAGTTCAAATATTTCTCTATTCTTTATCTATGCAGCTAAAGTAAATTTTCTTTTGATGTGGGATTGGTTTAATTTTATATTTGTGGAGCTGTTGTTTAAGTCAGCTAGCTGATAGAATTGGTTTCTATATCTTTAAGATGGAACGATATCATTCGCCGACTTTTTGGACATTATGCATAAACACACAAAAGTGGAAAATATTCCGCAAGAGATCACCAATGCATTTAAAGCCTATGATCCCAGTGGTAAAGGTGTGATTTCAGCCAAGGATTTGCGACACATCCTCAGCGGATGGGGTGAAAAAGTCTCCCCTCAAGAAAGTAATTTTTATTTAATACCCTTTCATGATCTGTTTCGTATACATTTCATTTCCGTGGTTAAATATAACTGACTAAAATGATGAATCGCAAGTTAATGTCGATGCATACAACGAAATTGTCGATATTGGTTGTATTACAATGTTGTTTGTGTCACAAAATTATCAATTTTACAATTTTCGACGAGGTTTTAATGCAATTTTTTTTGTTATTTAACTCTTAAGAGATGTACTTTTGGTACTAGTGCAGTATTCGTAAGTTTTTCATACAAAATTCAAACATGAAAACGTAGCATCAATGGAATATTTATTTTACTAACAACATTCACATCATGAATTCTTTCACGAATTATAACAACAATTGTCAGTTATAACTTGTAACGAAATGATTGAACATTCCGAATGTTCCAATAGTAAATCAATGCATTATTTTAACTTAAATGGAGCAAATTGACTTCACCGGTAGTTTTCATCTTTTTTAGCTGATCGATTGTTTCGAGAGGCTAAAATCGCAGCAAATGGCAACGTGCGTTATGAAGATTTCGTCAGATTTGTGTGTTCCCCTGTACCTGATTATTACTAATGTTCCGATTGTAAATTTGATTGGGATTGCCAAGACGGTTTAGAACCTTCACATTCTAATTTCCTTAAATTGGCGTGATATTTAAGGCGCCTTTCATATAAACGAACAAATGACACTTATTTTAAATTAAATGTGCATGAGAACCAAAAAATACTATAAGTTACGCTTAAAATATTTATAGAAATATATTTTAAATTATTGGAGTGATCAAGAGTAAAGGAGTGTGGGAAATGTATTCTTCTGAGGTTCTGTGATCAATGGAGTGTGTAACGCGTGGTATACATTAAAAATAATTACTGTATAAAACATTCCAAGCAGTTGTTTCTCTTGATTTCCGCATTTTGTTTCCCTATTTCTGCTTTTTTTTCTTGCTTATGGCAATAGTTTTTATTTGAGGTGTTCTGCAAGTTAGAGAAAACCACAGTCTGCGAAGAATCCATTTACCAAGAACTAGAAATCCGCAAAAGATGAGCAAGTACAGGGCAATGACATCCAACAATAAATACTGCATTATGTTAAGATGGCGATCGGATGCTTTCAAATGTTCTGCTCCACGGTGCCGGATAATGTATTCAATCCAGTACATCGTCCTCTCCATAGCCGTTTGTGGCTGGTCTTTCAAGCGTACTGATAACTGCTTTATATTGTCGTAATACCTGAAAGAAAGAGATTTTGAGATGTTTGAGTAAATATTTTCCTTCTTGTAAGATTCACCATTATTTCCGCCCAGTGTTGAAGCTACGACATAAAATGAAATGAACTACAATAAGTCACAATACACAAACAAACCTTTCAGAACATTGCTCATCTTAAAACCTTTTACTCATCTGAAAATAATTATCATTCCCGGAATTTTGAAGCAATTCTCATAAAATAAATTTACAAATGCAAAACTTGTCAACATCTAAACAGCGTGTTCCATATAGGTAACACACTTTGGAAATACACACAATAATAGTAATAAGAAAAAGTGTTTGGCTCACTGTTTTAAAAACAGACTACGGGCGTGTTTTCTATAGTATTTGCTAAAATGTATGAGCATATGTAAATGCAGTAATCTATAGACTTCCGATTATCCGGGGTAACTGCAGAAATAGGGATTTTGAAGAACCAAGGCGATAAAAACGAAATTTTTTTCAAAAACAACTAAAACAAAAATTTCATTGTTTCAGAGAACGGAACATTACTTTAAAAAAAAAAGATTCAATTTTTGTCAATAAAAACCGTATAATGTTTCTTTTAAAACATGCACACTTTATCAAAATATCTCCAAACCTGCCCATTTTTCTAAAGCCGGCCATATATACGGGTAAAGTCATATCTGGAAACTTGACAACTTGGAAACATGTCCGAAAAGTCAGGGTTTACTATCCATATGGCTTTTAAAAAGGAAAATTTCAAACTGAAAGTAATTAGACTTTATTTATATTTTTATAATTGACAAATTAAAACATTTAATTTCTCGTAATTCATATTCTAAAAAACAGAACTTTTGAACATGCCGTTTTTCCAGATATAACTTTCCTTGTGTGTGACGGCCTTAAGAAATAATTTCAATTTTTCTATAAAAAAAAACACAAAGGCATCCATACACGTTGAGGTATGCCAGTCAGGTTTTCCTGTAAAGATAACCTGTGCAGGTATACCGGAGCGAGTGTTCCGGTTTACCATAGCGTGTATTTTAGCACACAGTGACACACGCTCCGGTATACATGTGCCTGAACAGGTTATCGTTTCAAGCAAAGCTGGCAGGTATACCGCAACGTGTATGGCTTCCTTAATGTCATTTGTTGAGTTTTTTTTTTTCAAATTTTGCGGAGAATTAATTTTCTTAAGTTTTCACGGATAGTCGAAAATTTTACATGAATTTTATCGACGATTTTAAACATTACAAACCTTTTATTGTTAACTACTAATTGTATGGCTTCGTAAAGATTATCAGCTGATAAATGTTTTTTATCTACACCTTCCGCAACGCCGTTGAGTTGTAGACGAACCAGTACATCTCCTTGATCACCAAAAATGGGTATTCCTACCATAGGTACTGCGTGATATATTGCCTCCAATACACCATGCATGCCGCAATGGGTGATAAAAAGTCGAGTTTTGGGATGACCTTAATGGAGATGGAATTAAAATGCAGTAAATAAGCTGTTAGATATACAGTACCTGTAATTGTTGGATAAAAATTATGAAGGTAATAGGTATAGGGCCTACCCAAAATGTCTTGCTGCGGGAGCCATTCCACTGCTCGCACATTAGAAGGCAGTGGTACCGACGGTGAATTTGCTGACATTTTTAAAATGAATTTTTGATTGCATCTTGAAAAGGCTTGGTAGATTTCGCGAATCGCAGAAGCTGGCATTCCTCCCTCATTGAACGTTGCACCCAAAGAGAAAACTACTACCCCTTCATCTCCAGAACTTTGCATGAATTCTTCAAGATCCTGCAAAATAGTATTATTGACAGGATGTTCTGGTTTTCGATAGGTGATAATAAAAGCTTTACTTCGCTGCGTAATCTTATGTCAGGTATTCAAAATTTTAATTCACACCATTTATTACCGTATGCAGG
Organism: Megaphyllum sjaelandicum; assembly: GCA_034698745.1. Taxonomy (NCBI): domain Eukaryota; kingdom Metazoa; phylum Arthropoda; class Diplopoda; order Julida; family Julidae; genus Megaphyllum; species Megaphyllum sjaelandicum. The sequence continues at coordinate 4,957 of JAQGBX010002965.1, forward strand.
TTTATAGGCATAACCACGTCTTGGTTATTGCATAAGCTTCCACAAATTATTTTGAGTTTTTTTTTTTTCAAATTAAATTTGGTAAGAATTCTGAAATATCTAGTTTGTACCTGTGGCAATTGCTTTGCAGGTCGACATTGCAGGCATCCCATATGAATCGTATTTGGGGTGATTGGGCGTGAGAAATCCAGCGCAAAATCAGAATTTACCAAAAACAATGAAATGTTGTGGATGAGCACAGTAGGGTGCGGCGTGTTGGGCAAGTATTCTTGGATGATGTCCACCATGGAATTGACCATCACGAAATAAGCAAATGCCCGAGAACCCAAGTAATACGCGGTATTGACAAACCTTTGCAGAAAAGTCATTTGGTCAGTGTAGTCTGTTAGGATGACCGGAAAATAGGATGGGGCAATGAAGGAACTTGTCCAAAATGTTTCACCGGCACTGGGGAACGTCGGCCAATACGCTACAACCGGAAGTCCGAGGTGGTGGACCAAGGCCAAACCACAAGAATTGAACAAGAGGTCCACGATGGCAACGTCGAAAGGTGGTTTATCCTTCAACGTGCCGATGGTTTCATTACTGAGAATCGTTTCGCAGGCAATGGACACTGGGACCACTATATCCAAAGGCACTGTGTGAGGAGCTCTAGCACGACTCCAAAGAAGGTGGTGGGGCGGCTCGATAATTCCGTCATCCTTCAGGTAGGGCACTGTGCGACCCTTCGCTTGCACCTCCAAGGTGATGACTTGAATTTTTTCCGAAAAAACTCTCGAATATCCTTTGAAACGCACCAGAGTTACATTGTGGCCTCGGTTGGCCAGCGCCTCACCAATGGTGAAGAACATCAGTTCATGGCTCTTGGAGACGGCCGGATGGACCATCAGGATGTTGGCCGACCTCGCACAGGGAATACCGAGGGTGCAAATTGCGACGAAAATTGCGAGCAGCATTTTCACAAACCTGATGTACAAAAGGAACTGAAGCGAATTAACGAACACCTTCAATGGTTTTAAAAAGAGTTGGCATTGGCACAATACCTGTTTTCCTTGTGAATGACTCGTCGTTTTTTATGTGTTATTGATATAAGAGTCGCACTAATCGACTGTTAACATTTTGGAAATTTCATCATTGGCGCACTGTAGGGTAGGCTTTGCATCGTCATCAAGAAAAAACAATCTCCTGAAGTCCTTCGAAAAGGTTTTGAAGCTGTACTGTAGCATTCGCGATATGTCTGCACCGCGGAGCTGCCATCCAAGGAGTGTTTTTTCTATATTAAAAATTTTCCGTCATTATGACATGTATTTGTTCATCTGGTCGCAGAAGGAAAGTTATTTGTTTGCGGAGTTACACGTTAATGAACTTGGTAGTGAACGGCAGATAAAAGCAACGTAGGCCAGACAAAGGCGAAGAGGTAAATAACCTCCTACCTGAAGAGGGCAATAGGTGCGCCCAACTATCTTTTCCTTACCTTTGCAGTGTTTCTGCTGAAAGGTAAAAAATTGCCCTTCAAATGCCTTCCAGGGGAACTGATGCCCTTTAAGTTATTTGTACGCTATATGAGTTTCTTGTTTTCTTTGTGTTTGACACTTTGGTTGGGTAGGCTCATCAATATTAAAAAATTACTTTCGGTTCAAAGTTATTCATTGCTATAAAAAGAATCAACCGTGTTTTAAATTATTACAGATTTTGCATAACGATACAATATGACAAATGCTGTCCATGGGAGATGCATTTTACCTGTAAATTTAATTTGAAAACTGAACGGATTTTTTTAATAGAAAATAACAGTTCATTAAATTATATTTATCGTATATTATAAGCAAATTAGTGATTTAAGAATAATTAAAAAATAAGGCCCTTTCAGGTGGGGATAGGATGTATACCAGAAAATCACAATATACGTTGAGCTAATGGTCATTACGCAGACGGAGGGAGGTCTATTTTTCCAACATTTTTGGACGTTTTCGGTTAATGACCGACATTGAGAGTATAATTTATGTCGTTTATTCACCTACTGTGTTTATTCACCTACTGTGTTTTTTCACCGTCGCCATTTCTGAACTTATAATTCTCACACTGTAATATTTAAATTTCGCGCTGCTCGTGAGCGTGAGGAATTCTGGGGGATTTTAATGTAACTATCCCCCAAACGGGAGCGTTCGTCTCAATATCCAATCCAGTGTGCTATCGCCCTCTGGTGGTGAATTAACGGCTATTTCATGATCAGGCGCAAGGCCTTGTCAGGCGTCGCATAAAGAATGGAAATTAACGGTATTTAACTTGCAAAAGTCTTGATGAATAACCAAAGAAATGGATTTAATTTACACAGCTTCACGAAGGCTTCGTTATAATGGACAGTCACAGTTTGAGTGGTAAGACAGCAACTTGAAGGTTGTTTCTAGTGCACTGCCATATACGAGCCATAGTACGAGGGATATTTAAAGTTGTTACAAATGCCTCTGAATGTAACTTTGATTCTGGTTGTTTTAGGCCTCACGAAAATGGAGCAATATCTAGCATATCTAGTCGCAATACTATTGCATTTACTAGCGCAACTAAATTGAATGATTCCACTGGAAAAACCTGGAAATGTCATGTTTACGTAGCTGATCTCAACACACCTTGGGATACACATCTGTGAGTCGATCCTTAGGATACATTATATTACGTAATTGCAGGTTCTGTTGTTTCAGATATTCATGGAAGTTTTTATATTCTAGTGTTTTAAGCCATAACGAAATCATAACTTGTATCGAATGGGATGTAAGTGGAAGTAAGCTGCTCATCACTGATGCTAGTGGTGACATCCAAATGTGGGCTGTGAAGGTTTGATTAAAAATTTGGCAAATACTATTTACCGACATCTGTTGCAAATTTATTTAAAAATGCATTTTTCGCCACGATCTAGTAGAAACGCTAAAGATGCAGATTATGGTAAAGTTCATTTTTAATCAATCTTAAATGAGATGCGATTTTTGTTTTAGGATTATTTATTAAATGAGTGGTCTTGTATCATCTCTGCTTATTTCCCTGGTGAGCATGTTCTTAGTGCTATGTGGTTTCATCAGGGACGAAAGGTAGGTTTCATTAAATGGCTAAAATGCTGGCAGTCTGTAAATCTGCTCATGACCTCAAGTACATCATTTGGTTGTTAAAAATGTAGGTTGCCATTAACTCTGAGAAAAAGGATGCCTATTTGTACAAGGAAAAGTTTTCATACCCTCCATTTAGTCCATCAGTGTTAGATTTTGGCGGGCGACCCCGAGAAGGATGTTTGGCCATTTGTGTTACTGGCATGGTAAGCATATGATTCTTCTTGGATATATATATATTTTTTTTGATTATTCAGTGCAAGTAAATGCAATCTGAGTGCTCTCTTATCACCTACAATTTTAAAGTCATTAGTGTAATTTGAAATTATGTTCACTGTAGGTTTTGGAAAATACTAGGTATATCTGATACATAGAATTCTTCCAGTTTTCCCAAAAGTTTATAAGTGTACATGGAAAGAATTCAGAATTGAATGTGAATTTTGGATCTTTCTTAGTCGAATTTTTTGTATAAATGATTTGCTGTATGTAAAATAAATTTTGCATCTACATTTTTTATTAAATATAAAACTGATATTATTGAGAATATTTGCATAATCTTAATTATTAAACGATTAGGTATGTGTCATAATTCTGCAATCCGATGGTTCTTTTACTTCAACCATTGAAAGTTTGGGCTCTCTTCGAAGCAGGTTAAAAGTTGTGGATATGTGTTATGCAAAAAGTAAGTTATTTTTATTTCAAATGTCTCAATATTTAAGATATGTCGATAATGCTGTAATGCAGGCATAAGATGATACCTTATCCATTTTTATTTAAGCTTCCCTTGTTTGTGCATGACAACTTGTTTACCAGTTTATCATAGAGGCTCAGATATTGCTGAGCAAATCTTTATTAAGATTCAACTTAAGCTTGCTTTAATTTGCTTCTGTCACCAAATTTTAGATGGAGATTTCCTTGTGGCTGCCTCTGATGGCATAGCTAGTTCAGCCATACAGTGCTACCAAGTTACCCTAAGGTTGCAGCAAGGCACGTTACCTTGAAATTGCTGATGTACGTTATTTATTTTAATTCGCATTGCTTTATAACATTATAATTATTTTCCAGATAAATGCATAATAGCAAGTCAACCATTGCCCGGTTTCTATCCCAACTGTTATGCAAATGCACACTCCATGGCTATTGGAAAAGGATGTGAGCTTTTTTTTGATCAAGTTGTTTTAAAAATGTTGCATCATGCATGCAATTAATAGGTTCTGGTGTTATGAAAATAAATTTACTTTTTTTTGTGTTTCATTCTCGATTAAAAATTGATTTTAGATGCCCACATTACACATCTAAGATTTGTGCTAAGAGAAGCTGCTGATTCTGTAATCGTTTGTGCTACTGGTAAGTTTAAATAGCATTTTGCCGAAGTTTCCAATTGCTTAAAGACGCTGACCATTATGTAATATACAAAAAGAGTACAAGTTAAACTTCCGTCATCCAAAATGCTCAGGATCAGACATCCTTTGAATTTTCAACCTGTAATTGCTTTAGATGAGCTTGTAATGAAGTTAAGGATTTTTGCTTCACAGGTAACAATGAAAGTGTAGTTGAACTCTGGGAACTCTGTGAGAAACATGTTCCTTTACATAAGATATTTAGCAATCCTAATGTTGAATCCAAGTTGAAGACTGTGGTAAATTCACAAATTTTGATAGTATTTTTATGTGAATTAGTCAGTTATCTTTCTAATTTAAATTGTATTTATTGTAGTGTTGGCAGCATCACACATATTCGCGATCATTATCACCCGTGGTTGCTCTAACGACCCCAAGAACATCGATCTTCGATGGTAGTCCTCCACCTTCATACATTTTGGCTGCCTTTCGTGACAGTACCATTAAGTGTTTCTATCGGGAATCCTTGCATTTGGTGTGCAGCATTGCAATCAACCCAAATATGCAATACAGAGATGATGCTGGTAAGAACATAACTTTTGATTTTTTAAAAGAGTTCTAGAAGCTGCCTAAATATTTGTTATATTGCTCTTAAACAGGTGTAAAACAAACTGGAGTTACTATGATTTCTGATATGCAACTTACTTGCACTGGCAGTGCACTTATCGCGATTGATTCTTTGAGCCAAATGTATCTGTATCGACTTTCACCCATTACAGATCCAGGTATTTATTTTCTTTAGTTTTTTTTATAAGCTACTTTCTATTCCAAGTTCATATCATTTCATAGATTACATCTTTTGATAGGTGGCCCAGTATCTCCCAATTATGCAGTTAATTTGTTGGAATACTGTTTAGTAACGGGAATTGATTGGTGGGACGTTTTATTAGGGCTGAGACCAGGTAATAATTTTTATTTTCAGAAAATGAACGTCGCAGTGTTAAAACAATAATATGGTGTCTCGTTTCGTAGGAGTGATTGAGACGATTTGTGAAAAAATGACAGATGTTTTTAATCGTCAACAGCCGGTACAGCAGCAGTTTTTATTTAATCGATTTTTATCAATTAAAATGACAATGTATAGGTAATTTTCATCTCACTATCTTCACATGTCTTTATTTGAAAAACCTGCAAAATTGAAAATACTTGTTCTTTGTCTAAAGGTGCTTAAGTTCTGGACAGAGCAAAGCCGGGGACTGCTATGCTTCCCTTATGTTGAATGCTATAGCAACCTCATTCAAAAGTGTGCTGAGACCAACTGACCTATCAAATTTTGATAAAGGGCCAGTTGAAAGTTTAACTGGTATGTTGCTTGTTAATACATGTATATGTTTTTTGTGATCAAAAGTTGTAACGAAGAGAGCTGATTTAACCAAGATACGTTATGTAGCTATAATGACTAGCAAACAGCACTCTGAAACCACAGATGTCGATAAAGTTATCCTGAATTTCGAAAAAGAGAAAGATTTTTGCGTTGAATCTGCTACATTGCAATCTCTCCAACCACTCATTCAATGGGTGGCAAACTTCACGCTGTATCTACTGGCATCCCTACCACAGCAATATCACAATATGACTCGATTTCCTGGGGCAAGTATTGATTCGGCTTTTCCTATTTCAGCCAAATAGATGTTTTACATTATCACGTAATTAATACATACGACTAATCCCGATTTAGGGTGGGTTGCTCGGTGATGTCAAGGCTCTGAGTACTTTACGGGAACTGCTAGTTGTGATTCGCTTTTGGGGTTTAATTCGTATGACATGTTTGCCTTATTTTACTAAAACATCAGGTAAACACTGAATATAAAACTTATGAATTTATCCATATCAGAGTTTCTGGTTTCGTAATTCAGTATTTTGCGTCATCCACAGAGAATCTAGATGTTGTGGCGTTACTTTTTAGGCTGCTTACAAGAACTTTGATTTGCCATGGTAGTGAACCAGATGAAAATCTTATTGGTAAGTCTAAGCGTTCATTATTTTAAACGTAATTGACAACTAGTAGTATTTACTGGTACTGAAACACAAAGACACTGCACAAAAAAAACCACTGCCTGGCTGCTTTGCCGTCTGTTTGCAAGTGTATTGGGCAAAAGTTACTGGCAGTTTTCTTCCTTTCTTTTATAATTTAACGTTATTTTTCTATACATGCAAAATGTTATGTTTTCCTGTTTTTAAGATGAATGCTGTTTGCTGCCAAGTCAAGTTCTGGTACCCCAACTGTATCTTGCCACTGATGGAACTGGAATTGCTAGTCCGGCATTATCAATGAATTCACTACCTCTACTTTTCGAATACGAATCTGAACCAGAGTTCCTGAAATATTCTCATGATCCAATGACCCTGGAAGGAACCATTCCCAACCTTCAAAAATATGACGTTGTGAGACACATCTTCATGGGCATTAGTCCGCCCTCTTACAAAGAGTGCACAAGATGTGCGTCAGTCTCTATGCTTAAAATAACACCCAAGTCGGCTGCTGCTCGTTCCTGGGATCACCGTTGGGCACGTGCATGTCCATGTGGCGGGCAATGGAAGTTAGTGAGATCAAGTATTTAAACAAATTCACTTAACATACTATCACTTTATTTATGTACATTGTCAATCGAGAATAAGTGAGGCTTACACAATTGAAAAGTTCATTTTCATATCTTTTTTTTGTTTTAAATTCCTTCCGACGTTTAGCTCCCTTCTATTTTAGTAGCTTCTAGGGCACCTTTAAGAAACTCAACAGCTTCACTCCTTTGACTAAGGTTTCCTTTTCCATTGAATCTGTTTCCCTTGGCAGCACCTTTGCCATCCAAAATGCCCATAACTCTGCAGAGGAAAGCCCATATTACCGCAGTTGTTATCTTGTTTTTCAGATTATTACAACTTTGGTGAAATTATTTAGCAAGTTTTAATGACAATCTTATGGACTCGTTACTTACTTTGGTCCAAGTTCTGCAATCATATTTGGCTTGCCAGCCATCAGAATTTGTCCAACACCTTTTTCTTCCCCAACCGTCAGAAAAAGGAAAACTTCCTACATAAATTAAGCATGTAGTGTGAACGATTTATGGTTTGTCAACAATACAATTACAGATATTTTTAATTTAATCCTTCAACATTCACCAAAAATTGTTTACCATCAATTGGTATGGTAAATTTACGTTTATAATATAATGTATATAACGAGTAGTCAGAGAAAGGCGATCCTAAAGGTAATCCTCTAATGCAACATTTTAAACAATAAATATTTGGGTTCATTATATTTTTTTTTTCCTTAATTATTGAAAAATTAAAGTGAAACTGGTTAGTCGAAGTTATTTTACAGAAGGATGAGTATTCATTTATGATAACTAACATTGGGAATTTTGCTTTACATGCACTTTGAGTAAGCTGCAAATTTGATTATAAATTTCACGATGCTACATTGAATTCACGCAATTTTGTTATGCAAGTGCATTAAATCGTATTTGTTTCATCATGGGTTAAATAAGGAATAGGAATTAGCCTGTCATTTTGCTTAATTTAGTATGGAAAATGTTGGCTGCCCCATGCCTTATAAATACATTTCCTAATCTTAATATCCAACAGTTATGTCCTACCTCTATGGCAACTACAAATGACAAACTCATGAGCAAATAGATATGCTGTTTGGAGTGTTGTCATTTTGAAGTGTTCTGTTTTACTTTTTTGAGGGGTAGTTTTCCAAAGCTAATGTATCCCCGACCTTTTCTGATGGCAAGAGATTGGGAGTTCTTAATTCTGACAAATGCATACAGGAGAAGGCAAGTTGTGAAAATACATGGTCATGGCCGATATTTGTATGACAACTTCCCTGACAGTCTCTTGGAGGGATTGTGGGAAAACACGTAAACCACAAATATGATAGCCCCTGAACTTTACCAATAATGCTCGATTTTGCAGCGGAAGTAGAATTTTGTGGATAATTTTTCAAAACTATTTACAACAGCAAACAAACTTACCTCATCAGCTATTTCATTCACTATCACGCTCATAAAATCAGCATTGCCTTCTTTCCTAGTTTAGACAAATAATATGAGCGATTCAGTGAGTAAAAATATGCTGAATTTTACACTGATCCAGAACTACTCACTTATGCAAAGATAACAGAAGTGGTTTTGGATGAATGGATTTGAATTTTTGTGCTTCTGCTATCGCTAGGTCTTTTAGAAGAGTTGCTTCATTCTATAACGTGTGGATTGAATTTTTTTTAAAATTCACTTTCAGGTAAGAATTATTTGCAATCATTAACGTTTCACATCGCTAAATACCTTTAGAGAAATTTTTAAAGACTTTTGCATTTTATCCAAGAGTTCTACGTGTTGATCGGATCCACATCTGCATTTTAAAATCAAAGTTTTAGATGGGCTTTGATTCTTACTAATAATTCCATAAGAAATCAACAACAAGGTTATGTACACACAGATCACTACATAGGCCTACTTTAAATATTCCGTTAAGCGCTTGTCTTTCTGAACACTTTCTGCAACATAAGCCAACACTCGGTTGCCCACGAGAAAGAACAAATTCGACTTGTCCTTTTTTCCTTTCTCTACATAGAGTAGTTTGATCACCTGAAAAATAGCCTTTCTTTATTTTTTCTTTTCTTACCAATTTCACTTTTATAATGAATATTATGCACTAACTTGAAGTTGACTTAAGTTGGTAACATGTGTTCCACAGCACATATTTTCATCTATGCCTTCCATAACAACAACTCTAACTGCTCCTACATGATCTTCTGGTAGTCCCCTGGACCGTACCTAAAATAATTATAGCATTTTAGAAAGTTATGTTCAAACGAAAAGTGAAGGCATGAAAATTTAGTAATGAGACCTCTTGAAGTTCTTTTGAGCCATCCTCAAATACTTTGACTGAAACTGGTAAATGCTCTTGAATTTTTTCATTGGATATTCTTTCGATTTCTTCCATTTGTTCCACAGTCACCTTAGGCGTGTCCAGCTCGATGAAAGACAGTTTTTCACCCAAATTCCAAGATGTTGTTTTAAAACCATATAATTTATCGGCAATGGCTGTAACTAAGTGCTGTCCTACAAAAACGAAAACGAGGCAAGTATGCACAACTACAGTACTATATAGGAATAAAACAGGCTTTTTAAACCTACCGGAATGCTGTTGCATGTGATCGAATCTGCGATTCCAGTCGACTTCTAATTTGGCTTCCTCGCCCTCCTCCAAAGGTACCTCTAGAAAATGAATTGCTTCGGCTCCTTTCCTAGTGATGCGCAATACTGGCATTCCATTTATCGTTCCTCGGTCATCGGGCTTTGTATGAAATGCGTAAATTAGGGTCAGGCGATCAAATAGTTAGCGGGAATAATTTGGACCGTCCAACTTGCCTGTCCACCTCCTTCTGGGAATAGTACAGTGTCTTTTAAAATGACATCGTACCCATTCATCTTCTGAGTTTTCCCATTGATGGCCAACTTCTGGTTCGATTTCTGACACGAAACCACTGAAGTGGTCAGCTATAAACATAAACAGCATACCAACTAAGTTAGAGTATACACTGTATAGGCACACTTACTGTGTGATCGAGGCAAAGATACAGTATAGGTTATGGCTTGCATGATCAAGTAGGCGGCCTATATACATGTAGTGAAAGATTGGGGGTGCAGTTTCCCAAAAAAATACCAGTAAGCCTACAGATCCTACCATTCTTCTTTCCGTATTTTTTTAAAAATGTATGTATAGTGACTGCAGCGAAAGCATTTTCATTCATTGTCTAAGCCAAAGATCGAGCACGTGGTGATATTTGCATGCACATGTGCATGCATGTCGAGTCAAAGCACAGTGGTCAAAGATGACATTGAAGAATTCTGTTTTTAATCTGGTTGCATCAGGCGAGCTTACTGTTTATTCCAATTTAATTACCCCGTCCACTACCAAATCAAATGAGTAGAATAACTATGCAAGATGTACTGTACATGTATACAACTGATCGAATCGATGTTCATACAATCATTCGACATATTGCGACATTTTAATGCAACTTAAAGGTCAATCTTATTACCTGCTTAAGAAAGCTGTCTTTCTGACACGCAAACACCATTTTAATTTAATACGATGATCTGACTTTTAATAAAATTCCGAGAAAAATACTCTCACAATTATTTCTTCGTCAGCCCTGCAAGTCCTTTTTTTTGGCAAGGCAAACCGTACTACCGAAAGCAATGTAAATGATGAATTTTAACATGCCCGTTGAATCATTCATCTTTGACGGCGGCAATTTGAAGAAGTGGACTCTCCAAACTTGCACATATGTGAGTGTGATACAGTACATATACAGTATATAGTGTACAGTTCATCGAATTGACCGGTACATGATCTACCATAGCCACGATGACAGCATGCTTGATTGTTGTAGAAGCACGAGTCACTTACTGTTTGATGATTTATGATGCACAATAAAGGTTTGTTATTTCGATATTTGATTTTTTTTAGAAAACCATTAATTAATTGGCTAGCTTGTACTGTGCGCAAGTTTAGACGTCATGATAGTGCTTTACATGAAAGTACTGTACATGAATACTGTATGTAGATTCCAGCAGCGAAATCTAAATAAAATCGATTTCAAAAATGTGTTGCACATTTTTCGAATAAATTGGATTTAGATTTCAATGTTAAAAGTTCATTAATTTACTTACTGAATTAAATGGAAGTGTAATAAACGCAATCTGAATTGTTTTGAATTGATTGAGTTTAATTTCACTGTAAAAAAAATGCCAAATATAGTTTTTGGAATATATTATATTTAGATTTCGCCTTATATTATTGCCCTCTCCACAGTCCCTGAAAATACATGTATATTTTAGTGGAGTATGTCGTAACGAGGGCTCAATACAGCACTCGAGGAATTTTAAACGTGATCTCTCTTTATTAATTTTGATTCATTTTTGGTGACTACCTGCTGATTTTGGAAGTATCGCGCAATTATTAGTACTGTAACGTTGAAAGCTCGAAAGTGCGTTTAGGTGTGGAATTTTCGAAACAATTGTTTGTTTTTGGCGAACAATTTTAAATCGTGGGAATACATGTACATGCAGTATGTGTATCCCGAGCAGAGATGCACCTCTTCAGCGCATCAATTCGAGAAATACGTTTCCGAATGCCTGGGTTGGGTTTCCGTAGAAATTGATCGCTTTGTCACCCACAGTAAAACTGTCGCTCAAAACCGTTTTATTTATCACGCGGTTTGTTTTCTTTCTTACCCCATACGTGAAAAAGGAATGCGCTCAAAAAAAAAATGGCGTTTTTCAGTCGCAGGTGCCTAGCTGCTCAAGGTCCTTATTGTTTGGTCGAGGGTCCCAGACTGCTGGACGCCAACTCGGGTGGTAATGTTACGCGATACCCAATGATACATTCCTTGCTGAAAACGGATACACTAAAGAAGGGGATTGCTTTTAAAACAGTTCCTTTCTCGGCTCGAAATGAAACACGGCCCTCCCGGCGTGCATCTAGTGTTGCGATGGATTTTTGGCAAATTGCGGCTTAAAAATGACACAAATCGCAACTTCGTTGATCGGAAACGCGCCAAGATCTTTCCCCGCCTCCATCCATCTTCCAGATCAGCAGCATCCCATCTTCGTTCCCATAAGCTCCGCTCGATTGAGGTCGGCATTTTTCGAGTGATTTCTTTTTGGAAAAAGCCCCTGGTCCTAAATGCCCAGGTTAGTGGAAATGACACCGTGACTCACGAACAAACTTTTTGCGACGGCCCGAAAGTTGGGAATTCGGCCGGTTGGTTGGCTGGCTGGCATGCTAGCTCCGCCATCAATCCATCGATGAGCGATTACCTCTGTCAACGTCCCGAAACTTTAACGACAGTTCCAGATGGCCGGTGCGTCTGCGCCAGACTGCGTGGCACCCGAATTTTCCCAGTGGGGGCAGCCTTAAATCTAATCCGAGCGGTCAACTCTCCTTTCAACCTCAGCCCGTACACCTTAACCCCTAATCCATTCATCATCCTCGGAGGAAATCCCATGGTCGTGGGCACCATCCCACAGATGGCCCTGGAAACGAGGTTCCGTTTGTTACTATACCTATCCATCAGGAGCAAATTTTGGCGGGGTGAGGGTATCCTTCTCCAGGCCTCAAAATCCTTTGGAAAGTTTGTGTTTTGTCAACCTTGGAATATGGATCGGGATTCAGAAGGTGATACAGGTGATATTAGTAAACTTTCAGAAATATTCTATGGTACAGAGTAGACAGGGCTGTATTATCCATAAGGCTGACAAGGCTGAAGCCCCAGGGCCCACCGAAAGCAGGGGCCCATGATACATTTTCACTCCATAAAAAAGTGCCAAATAAAATCAACTCCCGAAGTAAAAGGGAAATTGAGCGCAATATCGCGTAGGTGATGTGTTATATATTGCAAAATTCTGTAAACGGGGTACCTCCAGTCCTGGAAAACCTAGAAAAGTCAGTGAACTTAAAAGCTCATGGTCCATTTGCAAACTTTCAAGCTTTCCCGGTACAAATTTGCTAAATTTTCATGTTTCTCGAGCATAAACTCGCAAAATTTTCAACTTTTTCCGACGAGAAACACCATGCGGAGAAACACTTTTAATATTCTCGAGATAAAAAATGCAAATGGACTCGTTTATGCCGCTCTATAGACTCGATAGCTCGATAGCTTATTAATTTATTCATTTTTTTTGTATTCTTGTCTGAGAATATTTTTCGCGATCAATCACGTGGCCCGCGATCGATTTAAGCTCTAGATTCTAATCGTATTATCCCTGCGGTGGTTGATTAACTCCCAAGGCGTTAGAATAAAGTCGATGCATGCTTTGAAAGAAGGATTATACAGTAGGCTACATGTACTAGCTGGCATGCCATTCCAGCCTAATCTGCATGTGCAACCATTCGATGAGGTCCGTGCAAAAGTCGAAATGTGGGCTATGTCGGAGGACACTCTCGTGATGTTCTCGTAGGAGATGCAAAGAAAATTCAAAATAACTGATTGTTTTGACATAGCTTGGTAATGAAGGTTGACATGCATTACATGCCTTAGATGCCTGAAATGGGTACCGGAAGTTACCTTATAGCGAATTCGGCTCACCGAAAAAGTGTACACCCACGTGCACCGGGTGCATGTTTCTGCACCCGTTCCACTCGGCTCGG
>JAQGBX010002966.1:0-18610 GCA_034698745.1 Megaphyllum sjaelandicum
TTTCAAATATTAACAATACTAACTCTACCACTGCAGATGAAATCTAACGTAATTTATACTAAAGACGAAAAAAAAAATTTCACCCCCGCTATAGAAGGGCATGAAGCCCTTGGAGCGTTAATGCGTCTTCTTCAACAAGCCCACAATACAATTTTAGCCACGCTCACGAGCTGCGTGACGTCACGTGCAAGCTATCTATAAGGTAGATGTGTGATCTTTCAGCAAAGAAATCGATATATAAAGTGATCTTCGTAAATCTACACGCGTAGTCCTATGTTTTAATTCTGTTAAATATTGATAAGCCGGAGACAAAGATTTGCAATTTGCAGCAAACTGATTAATTCAAAGCATCTTTTGTTAATGACAAAGCAGTTTTCTGTGGGTTTTTTATGCACAGTCCCTATTGATCATTTTGGAGAAAACGTTTTCTGAAGTTACAGATGTTGAACAAACAATATAGGCATCCAAGTTTAGATAAACAGTATATGCATAACGTATTTGACCGGTTGCATCAGCATTTTGGCTTCAATAGCACTTCAAACATTTAGTATTTAACGAAAGAGATAAGTTGAAGTACCTTTTGAATATGTCGGTGCAAGTCGACCGTTAACAAACAGTTAATGCTGCGCATTCTAAATTATAATTGCTGTAATGCGCCCCAATTTATCGCCGCAAAGTTATTATTACACATTCTCGAGTGACAAGATATATGCATTTGAATATTCAAGTTGAAACGAGTATCCCCAAGAGGGTGCCAGGTTGCGCCACTAGTGCTGTACGCAGGTTCCTGCACGCTGGCTATTGCGTGACAACCCCGCATTTCGAGCATTGCCGTGAAATAATGCAAGAGTTTGGTAATGGAGAGTAAGAAGTTGAGCAGCTTGTTTCTTGGAAATTAACTACCCACACAGGGGGTGGGGAAACCAGAAGTTCAGACCAAGAAATCCCCTCCTCCATCGAGGGAACCCCCTAGCGTCCTGCCAAAACACACGTCGTGCTAGTTGCTTACCAAACAGGAAGGATCCACGCGCATTAAAATCACTTCTTATGGCCATTTATTAACGTGCTATGGGAGGAAACCCAGCTATCTTTGATGGCAGATTTGGGGCCCATGTTTAGCCGCAAAATTGCTTTTGTGACGACAAGATGGATGCTTGCGGGGGAGTGTCTCGGTTGAGAAAAGTCCAGATTACTACCAGGGAATCTTTGGGTTTGGGGTGAAAGAGGGCGACTTAATGGCTTTTTGGTCTTTTCCACACGAGATATTTTGTCATCCATGTAATATTGAATGTTTCTTGGCCCGCGTGTATTATGTCGCGCTACGGTGGCATGTGAAATTACTAAAAACATGCATGCCTGGGTTAGAATTTTCCAGCATACACGTATATAAATGTATGCTTTGAAATAATGTCGTACAGCTTCAAAATTTCCATGCCCGTCTACTTATGTTTCTAAATAATTTTCGAAAACGAGGGCTGTATATAGTACGCGAGTTTAATTCCTTCTACAAGTGCATGTAGAAATGCAATAATATTAAAGGAATTTTATTTCTCGTCGTTATGAACGAACGAACGACTGTTGAAGCGTATTTAAATGTATGCAAGCATTGTGAATTTTTCGCAATTTTCGCAGTCGCTAAGCTGAACAGACAAAATTTGCGCCATAAATCGATATCATTTTTGGAAAACATCGAAAAAAAAAGTCCCACATAAAAATAACACACAAAAAAACTCGAAGCAATAATATTTTGAAAATTTACGAAACTCCTGAACTTAAACGATGAAGGAATTACGAGCTATTGTAGCAAACTCCAATTTCTGCAACAACCTAAAGATGGCGTCCACTTTTCGCCGATTCTACATTCGCGACCCTAAATGCTTATATTCCCAAACCGGAAGAAGAAAAAAAAATCCGACACGACAAAGATAACCGAACTGCTCTCCGATGAAATACCCAATTGATGTCAAGCTGAACTAAAGTAGGAAGGGAAAGAATTTTCAACGAGGGAAATTGGTTGAATCGGATGACCAAATCGAACCTTTGCCACCAATTGACGCACGGTAGCCCAGGTTTCCAGAGCTCTACTCCATCTGGAACTGTGGGAAAGCGTTATATTATTCAGCTGGCATTTGCCGGCCTGTGGAAGCGGTTATACGCTCGAACAAGAAAGGCATCATTGTTGCATGATGCTCGTACTTCGCAGCTATACGAGCCTGCCCTATGGTCGTGCGCAACCGCTGGTCATTCGGTTCCTCATCGATTTTCCAGATAAATCCATGTATACCTGCATGCTAGAACAGCTCGCAGCTAATCCACTTTTAGCCATGATTTCTTATCTGATTTCGTGTCTCGCTAAGTGATGCCGTTGCAGGAGACATCATAGATGGTGAAAGCTTGTACGTATAAATCTGCGCCAGGCAGTCCGTCGAACTTGCATCGACCAGGGAATTCGTCCACGTAAATTTGCCCCCCTCCCTGCTTTTGTGAATCTCTCCGTGTCTTTAATCTTAAACTTCACCCCTAATTTCCTCTCGACGGAAGATTCGGTGCGTTTCCTGAAACGTTGCATTTCATCGCATTCCCTAGCGGACATCCTTCCTTTAAACTTCGATATTCCACATAATGACATAGCGTGTCCTCTGATTAGAAAGATATACGGACTGCAAATTCCTGCTCCGTCGCTAGCTAATTTAGAGAGAAACGTCCATCTATTATGGCTGCACGCTCGCCACGTCCTTCCAATTTGCATATACACGGACACGGACGTCTGTCCGCTTCATTATTATTCAAATAAATGGTGATGTATGAGCGCTGATAAAGCGTGGCAAAAATCATCCCATTTTTCTGTGTTTTTTCTTCTTCTCCGCACGCCGAACTGTTTCCGATGCAGCCAGCGTGCCCATTAATGAATTGAGTTTGTACGAGTTAAGGATGAAGCGATGTTGAATGTGACCAGTACTTTCCGCATGACACGCATAATAAACACCTTCGTAATATGAATTCTGTAAACTAATAATCGCTAATTGATCGACGCGCTTGTTGCCACGTAGTTTTAAAACAAATAATCAATGGGGTTTTCATGAGCCCACTTCGGATAATGATGCTCGGAGTATTGTTTACTCATTATGCTAGAACTTTAAATAAGCACGCTAGATGCCACGAGGCCTGTGTCCAGATTCACGTACGAACAGAAATCTGTTCGCCAGGTTGCCCCTTCAGGCTCTTCGAAAATCGAACCTTAACTACAGTATATAACAAACTGTTGTATTTATCGATGATAAAGACCGCTAGCGCCCCCCTGGTTTGTCGCGAAATTATTGGCCATTGGCTGAGAATGTACGCATTCATGATCGTAGATGTTGAGCTTAAAACAAAACATTTGGCCTATAGCTAGTAAAAATGGAATAAATGATGCAGCGAGAGGCTATAGACCTATACAATTGAAGGAATTTTATAGGAACACGAAGGAAAAATCATGGTCGTTAATACAGAGTGGCCACAAAATTTTCATCTTCAATTTCTAAAATCCAAAATTCCCTGACCAAAACTTACTCGTTAATGCATATATAATTTTTTTGTTATAATGAAAAATAAAATAACAATTACACAACGAGAAGCTTGGCAAAACACTAGATTTTGTTACAAGTCTAGCTGAAGAGGATTGGGGACGGAGCTGCTAGCAGATTGAATGCAAGGATAGCATTTTGATTTAGAAAATTTCCATGACTTCCATGACCACTTTTTTCCCCTGACTTCCCTGACCTGTGGCCACCCATTAATAGTTAGGGATTACTGCCAATATCAATACCGTAGTTCAAACTCGCGTTACATTTGTTGTAATTTCATGGTTTGTTCTTAAAAAGAGAAGTATAGAATTCGACTACCTGTTTGCATGCGTTCTTGTAAAAGGACGCTTAACGGACCACTTAACGCCCGAATTTGACTTTTAGCAGTATTGCAAATTAAACAGAGTGGTTTATCGGGTAGTTGGACAAAGCCCAACGTCGGAGGTTCCCAAGACACCGAATACATTCACTTTCATTGGACATTAAAATGGAAATTGAATAAAGAGACTGGATCCGGGTCATCTATGTGCACATGGTCGATGTTCAAATTGAAATGACTGAGGCTCTAAACTACTTCATGATCTATTCATAAAGTATAGCAATTTCAATTAATAATTCTGCTTTGCCTACTTTTAGCTTCCTTTATGCATAAATGAATATGTATCTGGCCAAACAGCCACGTGTCATTAATATTGAATAGACCCCATAAAACCAATATGAAATTCCCATCACGGTTCCGCGGCTTTCAACTTTGGGATATATTATCCTATTATTGCGCGGGTTAATTCCTCTTTTAATAATGGTCACTCCCCATAGACATAAACTTACTGCGTATTTCTACGAGCTTGTGTAAACCTGCATTGTTTTCGAATCGTAACAGCTTCATGGTGGAACAATTAAATTGTTAAATTTGTCATTCTTCCCTCTCTTCCGTCCGCCCTTTTTCGCATTTCTGTCCAATATATTAAAACCCCCGTTGGGACAAGGAAAGCATCCCCTATGTCCATAGTTGTTGGCGAACTGCTGAGATAGTTCTATTACGGTCACCAGTCGCCATCACTTTGCCATCTCTCAGCACTTGGCTGCATCGCTTAATGGAAATCAGCTTCGGCGCCACTTCCTACAATTTCCGTTTAGTCCATTTGATGACAGATATAAGATAGCGTGCCTAAATATCCGTATTATTCTTGCTACTACTCGGTTTTCCTCCAAGAAGCTCATCGTGCCAAAATACACAGATGGAGGAAACGCCAGACTCTGCGTTTTCAGAAGCGGACTCTTGGGAATGGGATCTTCCATTGGAAAGATGTCCTCCTTCTTCCACATGTTTCTTCGGACTTAGGAGGTTGAAAACAATGCGCTCACTGTACAGAAGTTTACACAATATCCTGGTTCTTAATTTTCAGATTAAAATTCCCTTTAATTATGCCATACATTTTAAACTGTATTCTGGTTATCTTTTGAAATTCACTTTTCATTCAACCACGTACGACTTGGGAGTACCATTTTCATCACTGTTGTTGCATAATTGTGTTTTGATGAGCTCAAAAAATTCATCAGTGTTCCGTGAAAGAAGCATTCATCACAGGATGTGTGTCGTCATAAAGTGATGTTGAATTCTCTTTAGACTCAACATTATTCGCACGCAACCGTCATAATTATTTACTTTGATATGCATGAAGTAGAGACACACATGCCTCTATAAAGTATACAAGTACAGTATGTACTGTGCATTTTTCAAGCTAATGCTAATTAAAAGGGCGAGAATAAAAGTTTTAATTGTCGTCTGATATTTTTTCTTATAGTTCTCCTTCATGAATCGGATCATTTGTGCGATTTGCAATTTTTTAATTGGCTTAAGTTTTGTTTGAATTATCCAATTTTTCACCAAAAATTAAGATTTCTTACCCCCAATCATTGGTCCGACAACAAAAAAGTCAGGCTGGGTGAAATGTAATGAAAAAGGTTTCTCCAACTTATTGTCGTTGTTGTAAATTGCAAATCTCATAAAAAAAATTCATCGTTGGAACATCTCAGCAAATCATAGGACAGTTGTATAGGTGTACATTTAAGATTGTCATAACAGGGTAACAATTAACATCTCTGACTTTATCTAGGAAATCTTGAAGTCATATTTGACTTATTTTGGTTATAACTTTATCCCAACCCAAATATTCACGAATGGATTCCAAAAATGTGTGGGTGGCAATACCAAACGTACAGTATACATCATTTCAGACTACAAAAATCGTATGGAGGGAGCTAATGGCCACATTTCTACTGTGCTAAAATTTGAAATTAAAGCAAAAGGCTAAAAGTATAATGTACAATTTTGGTCAGATTCCATTAACAAAACGGCTTTTATGAATCCTTAAGAAATTTGATGATTTTCTGATCTACAGGGTTTATTATAATTAAGTATGCAAAGTTGATTTACATAGTCCATTGTGAATATGCGCGGTTTTAAAACTGCATATATACTGCAACAATATATTTTAGTTGTCTGACTGTTCATTTACATGCACGTACTGTACAGTATATACATGTACATGTATTTTCTTTTGCCCCTTGAGTTAATTACTATTTGTTTCCATTGGCTTAAATATTTCTTAAAAAAATCAATTTTAATTTCAATATCAGATTACATCTAATTAATTGGACTAAGTAATTACGTAAAAGAAGAGCTGATTCCATATTCCTTGGAAGATGTTGCTGCCATGTTTTTTTGTTCGCCAATTTTACAACATTTGGCGCGAGGTATTCAATGAATAATAAATATCGAAACTTGATGTTGGAATAAAAAATTCAAATATATGGGCGAACAACGCAATATTCTGCATTTTGTATTAAACCACGTAGGCACATATATTTAAATTATCCTATCGTATTTTTCAATATGTATAAACACAAGACACATTCATTTAGACGTGCTAAGAAATTAAAATAAACTTGCATACTGGAATTGCATCTTTATTCTGAATTATAGAACAAACGGACACCTGGTTGGTTTAATAGAACATAAGCTTCAGCTTGACAATCTTTGAATGTCAGCTAGTACATGTGTCTGCATGCAAGAACCAGTAGAAATATCTCATTACTGCTAAGTTTTTTGATTTCGTCGTCTACCTTAGTTACTATGGATTGTCGTATGGGGCACTTTCGAAGCTGTGTCCGAGCGTAATATCCCCTTTATGTGCCACGGATTTATTTCCAAGCATGAGATTCTTGATTGTTTCTCGTGCAATAGTAGGTTTTTAATTAAAAGAAAAGGTAGCCAATTTAAGTTATCCGGTGCTGTGTCATCCCAAAGTTGGCCCGTACAAGATCACGGATTTATCGACTTGACTGGAGTCCTGGATGGCCGCCTAGGTAGACTTTCAACGCGTAATTCTACCTCGATGGTTAATTTGCAGCGAATCTTTGCTGCTTTCTTTTTTCTTCTTCTTTTAAATACGAGTGGCGCGCTTCTTGATTTAATGGGAATTGAGGAAGAAAACCTAATCTCGTTGAAATATAAATTACTCGCTTTCCACCTCATTTGTAGCCAGCTTTGCACGGAAGCCTACCCTTTTTAGCGCAATAGTAAAAGAGCCACCCGCGCCTTGATTAGCTCATAGAGCCTGAAATGAATATTTGAGTGACCCGAGTCTGAAGGACGAAACGATTCATTGAAACTTTTTCTATTTAGACAAGTAGATGAAAGCGTGAAATATTAAGCTCGCGTTGTTCCACGTGACAAAACAGATCACAATAGCAGCGGGCATTGCGGCTTTTATTGCGTCGGATATCAGTGCTGCTTCTTTAATATTGCATCGATTAATCGACGACTGCATGCGCCAGCAAATTGTTTTAAGGTCTTGCATCTTCCATTCGAAGATAGATGGAGCCAAATGCTCGAACTAACTATAGCGGCGATGCTGTTTAAAAGCTGGTTACACGTTTTATGTTATCTGTTTCGCTTTCTTGCCATTTTATTGCCGTGGCTGCGCAGGTCAGATTTCACGAATGCCCGAGTATTTCCAAGTGGTGCGCAGGCATAGACCTCTAGTGACCTATCATATTGCTTTTTCGATTGCACTGGCAAGCAGGGACGATGGTGGTGATGGCTGATGGGGGATGTTAGCATCCCCTACGAGCAAATGAACGATAAAGAGGGCTGCCTTATTTTGAGGGAAGGAATACGTGAATCCCTCCAGTCTCGCGTACCTCTTTGACCCAAATCTTGCGCTAGATGCCTACACTTTCATCTTCGGAAGACTGAAAATTGCAGAACGGATTCCTACCGAATGTATTGACCGATATAAATAACGCGGAACAATCTTGAAAGCAGAAGGTAAAAGCGATCGAGAGCAATTGCTCTAAAACCAAAGGGTGGAGCAAACGCATTTACTCTTTGTTTGAAACGGAGAAGACCGCGTTGATATTAAAGGTGATATGCTTAAGCTTTCCTTGCCAGGAAAGGAAAATCCCAATTCTTCAACTACGCTCAAGATGTAGGCAACCAGCAAACTACAGTTTATAAGAGTATCCAATTTAACTCCCTTTTTGCTTGGAAGGTCACAAATTCTTAAAATGTCTCGTCTACTGAAATCAGTTTTTAAACATGCTATGACAAACCATTAATCTTGAAGTTGCACTGTGGTCCCCGAGCGCTCACCCTCGCAGGGTGAAAAGGATTTGAAATTGCAGCTATTTTGTTCCATACGATACATTGTTTAGCGTATTTTTCTCTAGCAATCCAGGATTCATAATTTTTTCTACACTTACGTGTTGTTGCTCAGTCTCTGGTTATTAGTTATGGCAATTGCTAGGTGTCTGCATGCGGACGTGTGAACTTAATGGAATATCTATGTATCACTCGGTGCAGAATGACCGAAGACAATAACATTACATCCCGACGACTGTGAGGCACATCTGGTCCACAACTGTGCCGTCTGCGGATGCTAGTGACCTCTGTGGGATGTTCACCATATGGAATTAGTTCCTCGCATTGGCACTGCCCTGATTTTCGCCTGTTGTATACAATCCGTTGGCTAGTTGCGCACCAACTATAACATCTTAATATTCCTACTAAGCACCCAAAACCTGCCTCCTGCTTGGCGTTTGAGTGCTTGCATGTGTCTGAAGATGCCCTCTTCATAATGAGAACTGCAGCTGTTTGGCCCTTCAGTGCCATCTCTGTTTTGGCAACTGTATTCCGAGTAAACCAATAGGACAATGCCATTGAAAAATTTCCTGGATGACGAACCACGTTTTTGGGCAAAGATGCCAACATCTTAAGTTTTTTTTTTTCGACTAAAAAAAAAAGAATAGCCTTTGTTAGCCTTCTTCTTACTAAAAACTCAATTCATCACGTTGTATTTAGTCTTGTCTCTGTTGTTTTCAACAATCGTTTCCCGAGCGATGTAAAATTATATCGCCAGAAAATACATGGAAAATCGTTGCTAGCATCTTGCGGGCAGTAACGATTTTCTCAGGAAGAGGAAAAAAAACACGACCCGCATAGCAGCAACATCAATAAAAAAGTTATTTTTCAAGTGATGATGGCGAGCAAAAGTTATATATAACGACTTACGAAATAAGGTTTTGAGAATGCAATTTTTTATTTCTGTTTCTCAACAAGTGTTCACTGTCCAAACAAATCGTCTTTATTTACAAGAAAGACTATTGCTCTCTTAGATGCCGGATTTGAGGAAGGAATGGGGGACGCTCATACCCATTATAACCTAACTAAACTGCCAACTCAGCTGTTGTTCAAGTGGAAACAAACAGTCAAGTACAGGCGGTCCTAAAACGGCCGTTCCAGCTTTACTGACGAGAAAAACAAAAAAGTCAAAATATAACAGATAAAAAATCGCCGACATAAACATGTTGTTATGCCTATGCATACAATAATAAATGAAGTTTTAAGGTTTGAATTTAGCCCTACAAGGGTGGTCTTCCTATATGACCATATTTGGGTTTTTACAACACATTTAGTGGATCAACGATGGAATCCTAAACCCATTTCTACGCTGTACGGCATTCCCTCAGCAGATAAAAAGGCAGTAAACTAGCATTAACAATATTTTGTCTATTTTCCCGGAACATAAAGTTACCAAAACAAATACGGCATACACTGTTTTGTACTTTTCAAACTTACATTTCGGAAGAAAATACGTTCTAGGATGTCTGAGAAATTTCATTTGGCTTATGAGGATATTTTATTGAAAAATGGTGCACTTTCATTTGAGATCGATCTTCAATACATATCAGGTCGTGATGCGCCTTCTATAAGTTGCACTGGTTTGATGTTTTTGACATACTGCACAATGACATGGCACGTGCGCACAGTCGCCATTAAGCGCCATCAACCCACCAATTCCTCTAATGCTCATTAAGTTGTCATCTCTTTCAATAGAAATCAATGTGATAATTTAATTGTGAACCCAGAGCACTTTGAGTTAAGGCCTGTTAGGGATTGTGCGCTGATGTCTATTGGTGATCCTCCATCCTTCCGCTCTCTGTGATTTGATGCACATTTGGAGAAAGCCTCGCACTGATTTCACCACCCCATGTTAGTTCTCGTATTAACTCATAGCGTGTAATCGATAATTAGATACAGATTAATCAGCATCAAGAAGGATGGATCCATGATTGATTCTCTGTTACTGGGGAAAATAGCGAGTTTATAACCAGCAGTGGATGAAGTGAATTCATTTAGGTTTTTTTTTCTCCTTGTCGACCAAATGATCCACAAAGATTATCTCGTGAAATAATCTGCCATGGAAACGTATCACTGTCTGAAAGAGTTAACATTGTATATGGATTTTTTATTTTAGAAAATAAACTTTTTTATGTGGGAATGCATAAATGCACTGCATGTATAACGATTGCGATCTCGTTGTTTCGGTTTCACGTAGAATTTCACATTTTCTTTCATCCAAAAACTTCATTCTTGGCAACAATGCGAGCGATGTAACCAGTTTTAAGCTGGCATAAGGGTATCGAAATTCATCGTTTGTATAAACAAATTTATTAATAACAATGAGTTTGAATATCTGTGTTTTATCAGAATTAAAGGGGCGCATTAAGGAATGGCCTTTCCAGCCGATGGTCAGTGAGATGTTATTTAAAGGTGTGCGCTGATGTAGATTTCTGAACCCTGACAAGCCTGGCGTGGTATTTGTTCTTCGCAGATGGATGGCCTCATTTAGCACGCTGAGACTGAGAGCACTTCTGAAACCTGAACGGCAAACTTGACATTCAGCACATGAACGCTTAATTTTTTCCATAAAACACAGAGGCTTTTTTAATGTCGCTGTACGTGCCATCTTCAGCGGCATTTTTGCGCCTCGCCCTCTACTGCTACAAGCTCGGGCTGTCAGCATTGCCATTTGCTGCCATTCAACGACTGGTTATATGAAAAGTTATTTCCACTTTCAACGAGGTTGTGACACTCTAAACTGCCTCAACGAGCCTCTTAAATGGCTCACTACATACGAAATACAATTAAACCCCAATAAAGACTGGTCGGGTACTTTTTCCGAGAAGAAATTCCCTTGACGGGTCACTTAAATATCTCCATCGTCGAGCCTTAAATAACACCAAATGTGATTAGATGTTTGCCGGCAGTTTGTATTGATTTCAACGCGTCTGATCGCGTTAAATTTCGAGAAATCAAGTTTCCTCTCGCCTTTTTTTTTCCAAAGCGTTATGCTGAGAAAAAGACAGAATTTAGGTCTGAAGGCTATAATTATGGCACATGAATTGGACCAAATGACTGCAGCTAAACTCGCTTTATTGAAGTGGAAGCTCTAAAGCCGATGCATTGCTCACTAGTCTAGTGGGGGATTTCATCGAACCCATATATGCATGATATCCAAAATGGTTTTCCACGAGAAATTAATAATTATTATTCTGCTATAGTTCGTAACACATCGTCGGTCGAAAACAACGGCGATGCATGTCAAAACTTGGTTATTCATGTATAAACTAATAATTAAGAATGGTAAATTTAGTAACTCATAAATGTTAATGAAGTCCAAAGGGATAAACAAGAATTGTGAAATTACATATCTAGTGCTCTAATTTTTGACCCAGAACGGAACATTTCTCCCTCCCTGTACTTTTACTTTCAAGCTTTTGCTCATTTTTGCAACTATTAATTAAAACTGCAGTTGACAAATACGATTTTCCAACCCCGATGTGACTAATTTTCGTGCCGTGTCTTATTCGCACACGCAGGACTTTTTTCTTGTTTTTGTAATAAAACGGCACATCCTGTCCCACAGTCATGGGACAATTATGCATTCGTGACCATCACGTGTGAATTTCACCGTGCATTTGGACATCTTCCCACAATTTATATTATTATTCCATAAGGTAATTAAAATGTCGTGCTGAACTGTTTATCCACGCATGTTGTGGTACGCTGAGCATTGAACATTTTCTTCCACGCTCCCTTACTCTTTAGGGGATGAGGACACATTTTCGGGAATGTTGCTAATGGCGGTTTCTCACCTGTCACCCTATGTAAATATAGCCTAATTTTCTCATTGATGCGTTGAACTAACCACTAATGAATGGAAAAAACGCCACTATGAAACGAAGCTCGCGAATTGAATGTAGGAAAACATTGATCTGAGCTCAAGGTCATAAGTAAGAACAGTATAGTGAATGAGATCTTAGTGCATTGGAGCACTTACTCAAAGTAGAAGGAAACCTGCTTTTGGGTAATACGCTCTTCGTCTTTAACCGAAGCTCTGGAGCTGTGTGTTAAGTCGGTCAACCATAACAAGTCCAATGGTGTAACTCCATAATCACCAGCATATGGCAGTGACCAGTCGTATAGAAAATAATCGTGTTCATGCTGTGAAATGTCAAAATCAGCTTAACAATACGAAATGTTTTTTCCCTCTTGCTTCGACTCGAGCTAGACTAAGCTCATATGTTCGAAGAGTCCATGCAACGGGCCTAAATGCACCCGACTGATTTAAGGTGAAGTTGGCGCACGTATAATACATGTACCTGGACGTGTTTGATTTGTTAACGATGCAAATTGTATATATATGAAACACGCACATTAATACATATCGATACATGTACAGTTAAGTTCAAATCTGTGGACTATTACCTCACCAGTCAGGTGAGCGGGTGAGGGTGCGGGGTGATAGGGGATTGCTATTTATTTAAGTGGGCCAACAAACAAAAGTCAAACTGTAAAAAAATATAGTAATTTTAATAATATATTATTACAAATTCAGGGCGAGATTGGCAGAATACTACATGTACATGCGAAAGACGACAAAATACGGCCAAATTAACCATAATGCTACAGTTAGTGAGTTTGAAGAGGTGTTATCCGTGTATCGCCAATTGCCGTATCCGTGTATTTCAACCACTATACGTGTCTATTTACCTAAAGGTCATACATACATGGTTTATTAATCTCGAATGGAATTGGTGGAGATTGGGAGATACCGGATGGATGGCTGAAAGCTCGAATCTAATCGGAAAGGTGAAGCCTTCTGGTAAAAGCCCCACGCATGCATAATATGAACAAATACAAAAGTGGAAATGATCTCCAACAATCCTATATATATACATTTCGTACATTGAAGCGCGTAAACCCTACAACTATCAGTTTCGAGATGTGAGGCTGCACATTTGTGCCATTATTTACGTTCGCATCCACGACGATGGCTGGGAATAGCAAAAAAAGGCAATGGGCTTGTGCACATGACTGTGCCATTTGTGAAAGTGAAATTTTATTAATGACTCAATAATTCAATTGACGGCAGTATTACACGTTGGGGAAGTCACGCACACGGTTTGGCAGAACGCTCATTTGTTTTCTAAATTGTTGTCAAGTTTCCAAACTCGGCTAGGTACACACGCATCGAGGACAAATGACCTATTGTGAAATGAGAGTGATTAATTGCGTTGTTACGTACTTTTAGATGAAAAGCGAGAGGAGCGAATGGCTACAGGTGGATTGGGTGAAGGGAAAGACGAAATCATAAATCAGTTAAATGTAGCTCGCGGAATTACGTATTGCTTGTTTATGAGCCTCGACAATGAACAAAATGTGGCATGGATGATGGAAGCAGTCAAACGACACAAATGATGTCATGAATGATTTCGAGATATGGATCGCTTTACGTGCGAGGACATTACATAAGGATTTTTTTAAGACTTTTGTATATTTAAAATTTTGTGATAGAGAGATTTAATTTTAATCCGTGGCTCATAAGATAGTTTTAATGAAAAATGCGCACACGAGACAATTTATATCCCGAAACTTGTTTCCAGATATATTGTTGCTTGATATTTCACTGGGTGTTGGGGGAAATTTTCCTTCGCAAATAAATTTCCAGAATAGAAAATGATCTTTTTGTTGAGCAACTTATTTATGGAAAGAAACTGACGCCATACTTTTTAGTTTTTTCAGTCACGCATAAAAGCAGTGCTGTTGAGTTAGTTTACCCACGTTAAACTGCCATTGAAACATTGCTGTCATATACCGCATGGTTATATTCTGAAAGAATCGCTCTGTGTGCAGCAACAGTATACAGTATTGTTTCATGCAGTTGGAATAACTTTCCTGCATCAGAATGGATGCGTGACCTTTGCCTTAGGTCGGTGGGTCTTAAAGTGGTCGGTACCCCAATCCCCCCCCCCCCCCGGTGGGCGTTGAAGAGATCTAAGGGGGCGTTTTTTGGTCTATGGAAAATTTTAGGGGCATTAAGGGCCAACCATCGTCGCCGCCCTTGCTCATCCCTTTCACTAATAATATTATATTATTTTTTTTGTCAGAAAATATGCTGTATATTTGTCAATCAAACTTTGAGCAAATCACCAATATTGCTGATATCTTTTAATAAATTAATTTTAAAAATCTGTCCTTATTTTTCAATATACTGTATAAAATTGTATACTTCACCTATTAGGGGCGCCATCAAATCACTGTTTGAAAAAGCGGGCCAAAAAAGTTGGAAAACTATGGGTTACATTAATTATTGATTTCAAGAATGGGAGGTGTTTTTTTCTGAAAAGGGGCGGCGAGTAAATCTTTTTTTCTTAAAGGTGGCGGTGGGTAAATTTTTTTTTTTGAGAAGGGGGCGGTAAGCAAAAAAGTTTGGGAACCACTGCCTTAGGTGATTTTAAAATCCTGTTTTTGCATATATAATAATACAGCGTAATGCCATATTATGCATAGAGGAGGATCATCGGGTAGATGAAAACCTCGGGGTTTGGGTATTTGGTGGGAAAGCTCAAGGATGTTTGCAACAGTCTTCTGCCCACAGACTTATAAAAACCGACTTATAAGACGACATTCTTGCAATTAAAAGTTGACGTTGAAAAATTAAAAGTATCAAATTTCGATTTGCTGCTCGCCTTAGGTATAATTTTTAAATCCTGTTTGTGCACATAATACAGCGTCTATGATAATAATTCATGCCCAAAACTATTGTCCAGGGGGGATGTGGAAAACCAAGGGTAATTTGATGATTTAATGTGGTATTAACTATGCGATGTTTGAATCCGCATTGCATGAATTCACCGATCGTATTTTCGGGCCACGCATGTCACCTTTCAGTATTTATAGTTTATCCTCGAACAGACAAATAGACGCGAGTATATAGCGTTTAATTTCAGACTATAGACTTCGTTCCATATTTTGTCAGCGTTCATTTTCACTTTGATACACGCAGTACGTATAGACACGCAAAATCAATTAGGGGCAAACAAGAAAAAGATGAAACAAGCGCATGAAACATTTGCATATGCGGCTTAAAAAATCTATTCATTCGCCCATTATTCAGTATTACATATCTAATTTGTATACTCTAATGCACTCGCTAATTCCTCAACTTTAATTGAATATTCTATCTGACATTGTTCCGCCGCGCATTCTTTAATGCACTTTTCAATGCTGCATCAAATTATGCATTTAATAGATTTTTTTAGGTGAATGGCAATTGAATACTCATTTGTAAGACAAAAGTTAACATTCGTAGATGGGGAATACTACAAATTGTTAATGAAAATGAGACGAGAAATTAAGTCGAACAGGCGTATCTGTTGGCAGACTCGCGTTTTTAGGCTGCGCGTACGGAAGTAATCAGTCAGTCTTCAAGCACCATAGGCACGCCGTTCACCGGCAAATTTGTTAATTTTTAATCATTATAAAGGAGGGAATAGACACTAGAAGAGTTACGCGTGCTTGCGTGCGCTTTATTGATTTTCACGAGTAAATCTGCAATAATGGAATGGTGCGCGGTGTATTCACGTTGGATATTTAAATGAAGCCATGCAAATATGGGCTTTATTTATAGATAAGGTGATGGAAAATTCAAATATTGCATTGCAGTTTCCATGTGCAGGCTGCAGCCTTCATCCTTAAAGTTCCATTATTCATTAACTAAACAATGTTTGGCAGTGAACCTAACATGTACTAAGCTAGGTCAGTTAATAAAACGGAACATGGCGAGGAATTTAATATATTCTATATAGGATCAACGAGTTTGTAAGAGTTATTTACACTCGTTGGCTGATAACATCGACCAACATTTCAAGAGCATGGGAGGAAAAGTGCAAGGCCCGAAGTTTTAAAATTTCTAATAAGTTTCGAGCAAACGCCATGGTGAGCCTGTCTGTTTTTGGGTCACGATGGTTTTCCTCGGATGAGTTTCAATCCTACTTCTGTAATTAGTATAGAAATGAGATGAAAATCGATGAAAATCTTGCATTCTCTTTTTCAATCTTGCCCACTTTCTTGATTACTATGGATAAAGATTGACAGGGACCTAAAATCCTTTCCTCCTGCGCTCTTTTTGCTAAATCCATTTAATACGTATTATTTTACTCTTACGTATACACTTTTCCCTGAACACGAAGCCAGAAAATAAATAAAATATTAATAATTTAAAAGCCGTTTCTTGTAGGTTTATTCCGACTTCAGCTTTTAAAGGCATTATTTATCCTGCAGTGTATCGCACTGATTAATGCTCCACCATCAATTCAGGGCCTTGTGTGTAGATTTCAAGAGCTAGATTAATTTCCACTTTCTACAAATGCATTCATGATCGGCTTTTTTGTCAGCTAAACTATGCAGGCTTAATGCCATTTTCTGATATCAAATGGCGAAACGCTTATATCGATTTTGAAATATTTTGATACATTTCGAGTCATTTTTTTGTACAACACTTCTTCTGCATCACCTGCATTATTTTATTTACATTTTAAATATGTCACACGCAGACAATTCATAATATATGCCCAGATTCCAATTTGCCAGAATTGCCGCATCAACCATGCATTTGTAATGTTGTAGGCATTATTTCGTATGTATGGGGACTGTCAGAATGGAAATCGCAGTGTGTCGGCGACCATAAAGTATTTTAAGCTTTTGACATGAAGTTTCGACAAATGACTTTACCTTCTACTATATATTTATCATTTTAAACTTATGCTTATATGTTGTACATGTACATGTGTAGGGCTGTAGTACTTTCCTTTGTATTTCTGCGTTAAATTTAAAGATATATGTTGCATTTTCTTGCGCAGTTTTTTTCCACTTTAAGCACAATGGGCTATACCCTAACGAAAGGAGAAATTGATTTACGCCAAATCAAAAGAAATCCAACGTCTCTAAAATATTTATATTTCATACTTATCTACAAAGTCGTAATTTACGCGAACTGCTTCAAAGAACGTATTAGAGTCCCTTTTCCATCTTCTTTAGTACTGGATAAGCCGCCCATATCGCCTATTCAGCCATTACTTACAACTGATGTCAACTTTAAACCCGTTGGGCCAAAGTACGCTTAAGATATTACATTTGAATACGAAAGAACATTTTCAACCTACAGTGTTTCTATTAAACTCGCGGTATTTCTGGAATAAAAGTTTGGAGCCAATCCACGCGCTCCGTGCGTTGATAAAGATGGCTTTCTAAAAGTGCCCATTCTTCCTGCGTACGGTGGTCTAACCAAAGCGTTTTTAAGTAAATTGAGAATTGAAACTATCTTTTCTCAAAATGTGGGCTTAATGGATTACAATCTTATATTCAAAACATATTTGCTTTAATATTACAATATGCATGAAATCGCTTCATCTGATCTTGATATTGCAAACTAATATCGTTTGAAATGAGGTTTAATTAGTGAGGATGAAAGATATCTTAACATCCTATTACTGACAGATTTATCGAACAAAATTTTGATTACGTTTATTAATAACAAGAATCGTTGAAACGTTGTACAGTGGATAATCTACATGTATTTCCAGAAGTTGTCTTAAATAACCGAACAATTCCTTAAAAAAACAGGTTTGTTAGTTGTTGGATGTTAAGACTAACTAATTTTTCTCTTCATATCTCTTTAAGTACATGTAACATTTTTACCCCTGATAACATAATTTATTATGAAATGGTGGCCTTTTTATATAATGTTATTGGCTCTCTTCTCTAGTTTCTGCGGATACATATTACTTATTACACGATATACTCTTAAAACTGGTTTGATATAGCATGATTATATACGGTATACTTGTACTGTGTCGATTGATCAATGTGGACACGGAAAGATACAATATTCAGTATGCACGTTTCTTCAAGCTATCAAAAGAAAGTGTTCCCATACAAAAACAAATTTTCAAAATATTCCTGTGCCAATGCATTGCCTTAGGGAATATATTGTGGGAAATATATATTTTATTATGAACAGTAAATATAAAAAACTACCTTATTCAAACAAATGAGGTAGTTTTTTAAATGACACGCTTGTGTATTTGGAAGGTTTTGGGGCAAATCGAGTGAAAGCAAAATGGAAAATGAATGACGTCATTTTAATGTACTTTCTGTTATATAAACTGTACTTAAAACAAATGTTCTAGAACTTTTTGACGATAACTACTGACGTCACGGAATTTCTGCATATCTATATATATAAAATAGAAAACGACGCCATTTTGGTTTTGAGGCTACCCAGCTGAAAAATCCCATACAGTCTCATTCAAAAATTCAATGAGACTAATGGGATTAATGGGTCCCATTAAAG
>JAQGBX010002967.1:0-18606 GCA_034698745.1 Megaphyllum sjaelandicum
CCGACCCAGGAATCGAACCTGAGTCTACCGAATGCAAGACGAGGATGCCAACCTCTAAGCCACCTTGCTCGGTTATCTGATCATTATAACTATGTTTAGAGTAAAATGCACAAGCGTATGGCCATCAAACATTTCCATATGAAGTATCAGAGGGTAGGCCTCGACTGCACGGAAAATTAATATATTTTTATATTATATCTCAATAACACCATTTTTCTTAAATTTGCCGAATTTAAACAAAAAAAAATTTATGTTTAACAACATGCTTACATTGTGAAATTTTTGAAATAGAGCCCCTCAAAAACCATGTTTGGTATAGCTCTCTACATGCATCAAGTACTGTACATTTTAAGCGTGGAATTCCCACGCGAAACTGCAATGGCCATACAAGTACTTCCTTTATTATGATAACAACGGGTTAATGGCAGTGAAAGCATTTTGATAACAAACTACTTTTTCGACTTATCGAAATCGTGCGATCATGTGATTCAATTCATTTTACACGATATTCTATTTTCGCAATAAATGCTCAGTCTTACTCCACACCCAATCGCTATGCAATGATTCATTTGAGTTAGTAATGTAATAAGAAAACTGGAGATGCTATGAAATGCGCTTAAAATTAAAGCAGGAGTGGATTATTCCACATTTCGCTGATGTGCGCTATTAACCACTTTTTTTTTTAAAACCTCACTTTCTTTTGGAAATGACAAAAATCGTACAAGCATTAGCACCAGCGTAATTACATTTCAAAACAAAGAGGTTTCTATTCAGTCGAGGTATTAACTGCGCCAGTAATGCATCATGATTAAAGCGATTATCTTAAGATTCATCTTAAAACAATGACTGAGCGTGTACATCGCCTACTCTTAGCAACTTCAACTCGGGAGTAAAATAAAATTTGCCATTAATCAAAGTATCCAGCTCTACCTCACATTATAGCCATGCACCTGTCTCAACACACGCTATTAATAGCAATGTTGGATAATATATGTCTGTGCAGCCGTTAATTTTCCTCGCTTTGATAAATCACACAGGAATTTGGATGCTGCTTGGTAGACTAATTGAAAATAGTAGCAGCCACGCCTGGCTTCCGATTCTGGAATGCGCCATTCACATTCAATTGGCAGCCATTCATTTACACCATGGAATTTTGAACCTATTGAAAGCGAATGAGATTCCGACCCAGATTTATCAATAGGATGAAAAGACACTCGGCTTTTGGAATGAAAGTCAGAAATATACGATGAAATGTTATCAAGGCTAATGAAGCTGTCGAATCATTTTAGTATAAACACGTTCGAGTTCAGCTTGATGAAAACTAAACATGCACAAAAATAATAGGTCGAGGAAAATAGTGATACTAATTGGACGAAATAGTCTACTTAAATTAAAAGTCACGAGTATTTTTAGGTTAAATATAATAAATTGGTAAGAGCACGTTATGAATGGAAAATGAAAACCGTGATCAGTGCATTCTGTATATATTACCGCACCACCATGATCTTATCTAGATCTTACCCAACTACAGTATCACAGTATACGAAATACCAGTGTGGGCGCCTTTCATGTCCCCTGTCCCGAAAATACGACTGCAGCGCAGAAAATGATACGGTGGCAGGACTTCAGTATGGAATGTACCGGATCAAAATGAGCGTAGCTTAATGCGCATTTTTGCAAAGTTGGCGCTGCGAAATACGGCTGCAGCGCAAGAATTGACACAGCGGATGTACCCGATACTTTCCGACGGGATATGCTCGTATCGTATGTGACGTATCACTCGCTCTCCATAGCCACAGGGTTGCACACTACTTCCTAATTTGCTAAGTATAGGGCCTATAGCAATCAGTTTGAATGCATTTTGATAAAGTTCACTCGTTAGTCGGAATGTTGGCGCTGCGAATCGGGACTCAATAGAGAGCCGGCTCTCTAGGACTCAAGTAATGCGCGAAGTGACCATACTGGTATTTCGCATACTGTGACAGCATACTACAGTACGAGCTTATGTGATGGCCTAGAATTATTGCCACAATTAAAACTTGCGCAATCATTAATATGAAAACTTATTAAAAATGCCATTAAATGCACAATGAGAGGCAAAGCTTGATGGTTAGATCAAATACAGTATTTTTTTAGCACATTACCTTTAAGATGCGAATAATTCAATGGCTAATTACTGTATTTGTCGACCGCAGTCGACGTGGGAATTGCCATTTACTAAATGAACCCCAGTAAAAATCTTAGCTCCATCACATTTTTCTTTAGGGTGAGAACACACTGAATGCTTATTGCAAGCGCTTACCACTCATCGTACACTAGCGCCACCAAGCGGGATACGAATGTGGCAGGCGTTTTAAATGAAGGTGCACACAAAGAAAGCTTAGCCGAGCCAGGCACAGCTTACAAGAAGCGCTTATACCTGAAAGCAGATCCATTAGTGGCGCACAGATCTCTATTGGTCAAAAGTGTAGCCATCGATTGTATGCCGCCTATGTACCGTAAAAACGAAACGTGTCCTGTAATAAGATGCTAATGCCCATGTGGAAGGTTGCATACAGTGGCGCCACCAAGCACAGCACTGACTATCACGTTTATATCAGCATTTATTGTGCGCCCCAAAGCTGGAAACAGGAAGATGAAACTGAAAGCAAGCACGAAAGCATTATGCAGCATATCTTATAAAAGCTCACTGTACATCGTTTTGTTACTATCTTCAAGCACCGAGCTTCGATAACTGACTACATAAACTTGGCTAAACAAATGCAGATGAAAACGTTCCATAGACTATAGGGACTGTGGACTCGGTGCCACCAGCAATCAGTGTTGTACACGTAGCATAGAAAGCAACTCAAACATTGCTGTCACTCTTGTAAAATGGTGGATAGCAGTGAGTTAAGGAACTTTGAAATGGTACCGTTTAACTGACATAAATCATACCATGTGACATATTAACGGTGACTTAAATTTACATGAAAATAATAGTGTAACATACATGTATGAAGTGACTTTTTTGGTGGTGCTCCAGTTAAAGAAAATAAAACCAAGTTTTATAATTTCAATGAAAACTAAAAGTACCGGTGTCGTACCGGTACTGGACGAAAAAATTAAATTAAAATATAGCCACGCTTGGTCATTACAGATCAATGATATGGATCTACTAGAAAATTTTAAATAAAAGATCGCCATTAATTTTGATGAATGTCTGTTAAACGAATATCTACATATATTGCTATAGTCATACATGTACAGTATATAAAATTATAGATAAAGATGTCCCGGGAATTCGCCTATAAAAATCATGAGATTGCCAAATAATTGGTTGAGGGAAGAAGTGGCGCAATCCCAGAATAAAAAGGGTCTCGAAGGATGAATAATAAAAGACATTTGAACAGAAATTAAAGTATAAAAGCTTGCAATATACATGTACTGTATTAGGTTAGAAACCAGACAATGTCAACGACTATTACTACTTACAATGCGAAATTACGTCAATGATGGCAATTCTTTCATTTTTCAGGATATGCGTTCTAACCTTTAAACTTCAAAATAATTATATTCCATTTCCAAACGGTAAGTCTATCATCTGCAAAAAACGAGCTCGCAAGTGTTGCATATGATTCCCTTTTAAGCTGCATTTTCCATCCAGAAAACTGTACACATTACTATCCCGGCTATAGCGTCCATTCAAATCACATCGTGTCTGCATGCCTGGAGCTCGCATATCTCTCCAAGTTTTATAAGATCATAAACAATCCTCTAATTAATTTATGGCTCGAATCGCTCGTTTATTACAACAACAATTCGCATCAGCCGATATATATTGCGGGCAATTTTCACTCGAGGCTGTGCGAAAGCCGCGCAGGCAAACTAAAATCTCGCTTCTACGGAGCATGCATGGAATTAGAAAGGATTAGAAATTCAGCGGTTGCCTAGCCTATTAAGGAGAGCGGGTAGTCTTGGGGGTGTAATTGATTCCAGGCAAGGAAGAGCGTACAATATGGCGAGTCTGCGAACCATCCATTGAAATTATAGCCCACGCGTGGATTTGGAGAAACGTTAGCATTCAACCCATTCCATCAACTACCTGCTTGAAAATAATATTATGCTGGATGTGTACTCATTTCTCAAACGTGCAATTTAAAACGTCAAGATGATTCATGCATTGCGTGCCTGCTACGAATGGGTTGCAAAAGGCAAAATAAAATAACAAAGTCGTGAATAAAGCAACATCAAAGTGCGAAGTGTTAAAATTTTGTTTCGAGGTGGATGAAAAAATAAAAAAACGTTGCAAAAAAAAATGTAAAAACAAATGTCTTGATTCCGAGAAAGGCAATGGAAGAGGGAATGAGCTGGATAAGCATCGCGTAGCTTGGTATTCCTTAATCTAAATTCTAGAAATGCAAGCTTAATGTAAATGACGTCCCGATTCATAAAAAAATATACGTACATTTCAGAGAGTATAATGATTTCAGCTTATCTACCCTCTATGCTTTCAGATACCGACATTTAAACTAGATTAAACATGAATTTCCATAATTATGAATTTTCGTGCAGATTTAACCAAATAGATAATATTCATGACTGGCGATACTATTGAATATTTTTTTGTAATACGCATGATCTATACAGAAACTATGATTTCCATACATATCACCTAAAATCATGCGCGAAAAAGTAATTGTTGACGTACAATAAAAGGCTGAAGTTTCTCATTAAAATACAAAGAAATGTTAGAATGATTCTTTATAATAATGCAATTCACAGAAGTTTAAACATCTTCGCATGCATAACTGCGCATATCGACGCTAAATAATTTCGGAATAAATATGCGAAATACGGTGCTTGCCAGTATATCAGCATATTTAGGTATACACTGTACTTTAGTTAAGAATTCGCTTTTAAAATATTGCAAATGTAGCGCGGAGTATACTGTATTTATAGCAGTATTATAATTATTTATTGTTTGCAGAAGCAATTAAGTAGTCTAGACTCAACGTTCTGGCCAGAACTCGGATCTTAGTTCTCGC
This sequence comes from Megaphyllum sjaelandicum, assembly GCA_034698745.1. Classification (NCBI taxonomy): domain Eukaryota; kingdom Metazoa; phylum Arthropoda; class Diplopoda; order Julida; family Julidae; genus Megaphyllum; species Megaphyllum sjaelandicum. The sequence goes on from JAQGBX010002967.1 coordinate 5,028, forward strand.
ACCTTGGCAGAAGAAATCGCTTGAAAGGTTATTTAAACAATGTCAAATCGACTTCAGTGCAGTGTAATAGCATACATTATAAATCAAGATTTAATTGCTGGCCCAAAAACCTTTCAAATATGAATATACAACACACATACTGTTCATGTAGCAAACAGTATAGCCTACATGTATGTCTTGCAAAAATGGATCATATTCAAATATAGTAATCACGTCAATATCGAGAAAATCAGTATATACTGCAAGTATTTGCGAAATTCTCCGAAGAATTTCTTTTAAACGATTTCATGAAAAATCCATGTGCTACCGGTTCATAATGCCACATAAGGTCCATTTGCAGAGCTATACTCTGTACACTAAATGAGAAATGCACGTCTGGATATCTCAGTTATTTGTTATGAAAATGGCATTGCCCGCAAAAGACTCATCTATTTACTGTCCAGATTTATTGGTTGTGGTCAGTAGTGACCCTATATAGCAAATTATTTTGCAATATGGGGAGAGACAACAGCGCTACATGTACTGCTTTATCCCGAAACAATGTTCGTAGCCAATGAAAAATCATCCTTTCAACAAAAAACTCAAGAACTCTAGGCGTGCTGTCATTAATCGAGGCAAGATTTTCCAAGCTTTATTTTGATTTAAGAGTCAAACACTACAGTCTAGATAAGCGAAGTTAATTAATTGAGCTTAAAATAAAATCGCATGCGATGCATTTCAAGACTTATCAATACATTCGGAGAGCTCGTCAAATACTATGCGTACTACCTTGTAGATGTAGTAGTTGTTTTCTCTTTTTAAAATTAAAAATAAATTTGAATTTAAAAAATGTTCTGCAAAACATACAACAAGCGCAACTAAAAACTAACATTTAGATCAATCTTAAAATGATGTGCAATGGATCACTTTAAAAGCGATGCAATAACATATTACAAAATAACAATTCAAGGGTTAAAATACATTTTTGGTATGACTTATACTGTATACGCATGTGCTGTAAGCTTCGCTTGAAAAAGAACCGTATAGAAAACACGCATGGTTTCATTTCCATGTATCAGTGAGTTTTAAGATAAACTAAGAACGATGCCTACTGTGTTAGAAATATTAGAAAAAGCTGCTATGTCAGACGGAAGGAACAACGCGCAATTACGATGCCAGCGCCTTGGGAGTTGGTCCTTCATGATGATTTCATATAGCACGTCACTATGAATGATTAACGCTTGGCCATTTGTCATTTATGACTGCATGTTGCCCTTTCTGGAAAGAATAAAACTAAGTCTTCACTCCATAGAACTGACAGCAGGGTCCATGGAAGTGTACGAAAGTAGCAACAACTGGCACAATTCAATTGGGGAAACCTAAATCATTTCTCAAAAAAGTTGTATACTACTGATGTCAAATATGCCAGGAAAATAAGGAAAACTTAAGAAAACTGCACATATTGAAACAAGGATGGACGAGTACACAGAATTTACCAAGAAAGGGAAGAGGGGAAGAGGAAAATAAAATGCTAGCAAAACGCTATATACATTTGTTTTTTGCAAAAATCTGAAAAAAGACGTTTTATGCTAATATACTTTCATTGTCGCAAAGTCGGAAAGTTTCGTTTTCAAAGGCACAATAGACTATTCTACATGCAAAAATTAAATTTCTAATGCAAACGCAGACAAGCAATTTCCTCTTAACATTGCATGTAAATAAAATTTGCTTAAAATCGATTTCCTCAAAAGTTGGAAAATGGCAAATGTCGAGACCTTTTTTTTTGCATTTTGTGAGATACGTCATATATCTAATGTTTATTCAATATTTAGTTAATAATTAAGAGTGTTGGATTACTATTTATTAAAGAACAATCATTTTCAGTTGAGCTTTCCAAAACATACACGTAAAAAACGATTATATCTGCTTAAAGTTGAAGACAGCATTACGATAATTTCATTTCATTCTTTGCTGAGCACAAAAGTATAGGAAATGTTAAGGCTTGGGAGAGAAATTACAAAAAGATCAACGTTTACAGTGTTTTCTAATCTATCCATTTATGTTTTCAATCACCGCTGCATTCACGAAAGATTTTTTTTAAAAAAAAGCACAACAATCATATTTCTTAAATCCAATTAGGTCTATTCATCAGTAATTACTAAAATTCCCTTTCTCAATCAGTTCTAAAACGATTGTGTGTTAGACAAAGAATTGAAAGGGACGTTCAGCATTAATAAACTCAAGTTTAATAATAGACCACGAGAGCAAAGCATTGCTGGGGCGATTAAACTCTTTCTGGATGCAATTTGCTGGTGCTCTGACAACACGAAGTAATTGGTAAAACATTTTTATTAAGCCAATGCAGGCCACCACAAGGCTGTTGGTTATGAAAGCTGGACACGAAGATAACTAAAGAGCTAGTAAAATTGCTTTCCTTTCCTAAAGTACAGGCATAGATCTCTAGCGGATTAGAATCTTTGGCCATGCCACGATGATCCAACTTCCCCAACAGCATTGCATAGCATTCAGATAGGATAGATTAACGTGATGAAACTTATCATTGCACGTGCAGTTAGCCATTCAGGGCCAACGTTTGAGGAACGTAAAACCGTTTGTGGTCATCAACTATGTGGTCAACGATGGCTACCTTGCGTGCAATAAAACCTTCATGAAGGAGATTCGACTGAGCAAATCTGTTATTCAGAGAGCATCTTGTTTAAGCCTCGGCCACTGTTCAACTTTATCAGTGGTGCAGCTGCTCATGCAGCTTCCAAAAATAATAACTTTCCAGAAAAAATAAGTGCAGAAGGGTATACCTTCGCGGGGACATTACTGCGGTCCATCAAATTAATGGCGAGCTGAGCATCGAAGAAACAATTTCGTTTGTATTAAAACAGAGCTTTTAAAATAGCATAATCTCTAGGTTAAATTTTAACACCCAGGGATGCATTTCGTGGAAGTTCTGACACAAATGACAGTTACGGCAAACAAGCACTGTAGGTTTTCAAAATGTAATTAAAACGCTCTACTTTCAAATACAAAGGCAATTAGTGAATATACAGTACATGTATTACAGTAAATGAATGTAAAAATACTCATGAAAGATCTCATGACTAACATTAAAAACCCCGCGCAAACTATTAAAATTATAAGTCATAAAATATGAAAAAACCTAAAATAAGCTAGATTTCTACATATATTTAGCATTACTTCTCGTCCGAGAAAGGATTTAAAAAAATCCATGGAAGTGTGAATCTGTGATATTAATTAATTACACTTTCTTAATCAATAAACAAGATTTTTATGAAATGAGTCAAAATATACAGCAAAGCTTGATTTTGGATACGTACACGAAGTGCAAAATAAACTACTAAAGAAAAAGTATAGTACGATAAGTTGACGAAGTGATGTTACAAGATTACATGTTGCACTCTACATCATATTACGTTACTTCGGGTTTTCAGCAGAAAAAAAAACATCTATTCCACGACTTTGGTACCAGATAATATTTTGAAAAACTCACCAACCGTAAATATTTCATATCTAGGTTGGTAAATTATTTAGACTTTCGCCAAGTCGAGGAAAAAAAATCTCTTTACTCGGATGATTTGATGGACGCATCTTTTCAAGTCATATATTTATGCAGCGCCACTTGGTGTCGCCTAGGTTGAATAGAGAAAAATGCAGCAGACGTGCTATATGTACCTATACGAAATGCGCGAGGGGCAAATCATGGCCATGCATTATTCAGAATGCAACAAGAGCCTTCAGGAGGCAGCGCAGCAACATCAGATCTACCATTACATAAGAAAGGTTTCTTTGGTGAATTTACAGCTCCCTTAAGAGGGCGAAAAAGGCGCCAATGCGATATCAAGGAAGACTGCCACTTCCAGCAGCAAACATCCAAGTACCATTAAAAAGAATGCATGCAGACTCGCCTCTAGCATGGGACCTTCATAATATTATGGCATCGCGCCTTGGGTTTGCATATTTTAAGAAAAAAACACGTGAAAGCATGGCTGAATTTACTTTCAAATAACACAAATTTGTGTTATGGGACACGAATAAATCTGCGATAGATGAAGGAAAAATTAATTTTTTCCCATTATTATTATACTATAAGTGTACATGCAGTAAAACAACCATTTGGTGACAAAATGACTTCTCAGATACTGTTATAATATTGTATAATGAAATTTAAAAAGATGCTCTGAAGTAAATATTAAGCTAAACAATTATCTATGACAAATTATAAGCAACTGACACTTCTCACGAATGCTGTGGTGTTCGTGGATAAGCCAATGATTTGATCAGTAATTGAATGAACGGAAAAACAGCAAAAATATGCATCCACAGATTAAAAGTAACATTGGACTTAAAATATAACAATGCAGCAAGGAACGAGTGATAATAAAGACATCGCCACATTCAACTGCTACAAATTTGTGACAACACAAGAATAACAAAAAAAGGGTAGAATCTCCACTACGTAAGAGACAGCAGTCGGACATTGGTAAAGCGGATTACAGCGGGATTACAGAGCGAATTTTCAAATATGCAAATGCGTTAATGGCGAGTGCGTGCTTAGTTGTGGAAATCAATGCGAGGTCATTTCCGAGAGAAAAGCAAACAGTCTGACCAGATGCTGCTCAGGGAATTGTAATGCTGAATTGTAATCGCCATTTCCATGTATACGAAGCATTTATATGGTAATGAAGGGATGAGAGTTTCTGATACGTTTTATCTGGTCTCATAGTCTCGTGTTAGTTTCAATTTCCACTTGGGAGGCGCGTGATGCGATTGACATTTTTCGATGAATTAGCCAAACATTAAAGAAGCATATAAAAATCGAATTTGCATCTGGTGCAAATTTCAACGAGCGAAGTGCATCATCAGTTAACTCAGAACTTCAAACGAAGTATTCCAAATCGAAAATGGAAACCCATGGGAAAAAAACGTGTAACTTGTCACATAATATTCTAATGAAGTTGAGCTGTATCTCGACATCATCATGCAATTACGACTTAAAAAAAAGAAAAAATTTACATTTAGTCCCTGGGTAAAAATAGCTACGGCTACAAAGGGACTGATCTAACTCATATCTTTAAATTCTGATTGTATCTGATATTTAAAATACGACTTTGCAAAAAAAAAAAGAATACCGTAGGTCTCGTATACTGCGCAAACTAAGGATTACTGGTCTAACATTCTAACCATGTACTTGACTATACGCATTGCTTAAATTGAATTTGTTAATAATAAAAATAATTATCAATTCGCAGACTTGTAGGTCTCATAATAACTAATTAAAGCAACTTCACGAGGGCAACAACGTGTAGTTTGCTTCAGAATGCAGTTAAAGCAGATACTGTACGTAAATGTGTAATACGAAAATATTTAAATGCGTAAATGCATTTTGCCGAGCATTCACAATGGTAAAGAAAACGCATGGGGAACTAGAATAAGCAACACCAAGATGATTACTGATAGACTGTATAATATGCAGTACATGCATACTATAATCGTTAGAAAATAATTCGGAATATAAACCACAACTTCATTACATAACATTTCAAAGAACCAGTAGCACTTCTAAGTAAAACCCGTATCATTATTCATGCACATGTACGTTTTAGTTTCTTGTACGCTTCATTTCTTTAAAGATGTGGAGATGGTAAATACACGTTCTTATTTGTTTAGAGAAATTGGCTGCATTCGTAATTGAGATAAAATGCTGAAATAAACCCACCAAAGCCCACCATAAATTCGCTTTATGAATAACGCGCCGAGGATCTCAAATTCATCTCAAAGCTGTGATTTCGGATAATTTTACCATTTTTAATTTCTTCAAGCCATTATACAATATGCGAGCATCTTTTAATGTCAGGATTAAATAATTTTGTTTAATGTTCAGGTATATACACTACATGTACATGCAGCTAGAAAGTACATTTCTATGCTTGCCGCTAAACAAAACCATAAGACTAAGTGCTCTCTTCCGAGCATGACAGTGACTTCAGGGAAATCAAGTTGGATACTTTTCCCGTACTTTCTAAATACCTTGACTTCGGAACACCTTTTCCTTCAAAAGAATTTACTGTTTCATAACCCTGCTCATACCGGACCATTTCGTCATTGCTCACTCATGTAGAAAAAATGTGATCCTTATGGCGCAATCCATTGATGGCAAGTGTAAAGAAAGTAATGACATCAAACTCAAATTAATCTGACACAAAGCTATCACCGTCGCGCTAAAAACAATATAAAAGACAGCAACACTCCAGAAAGTTCTCGGAATGAAGCACGAAAACAACCCTCCGATAAAATTCTATCGCGTTTCGGGAGTGCATTTTCATTTCGAGATATAAGCATGGATTCGCGATAGAAAGAAATGGATTTCAATCTTGTATAGAAAATTGAAGTGGAACGCTACCCACTAAGCGAGCTTTCATGGGCAAAAAATCGGAAACCAGAATCAGTTTCAGGAAAGATGAACATAAATTTTGTCAGGCGAACATTTCATTTAACGCGAGATTCTGTTTACCAAAATGTTGTCAAGAGCTGCGGCCCAATTTCAGCCCAGGGCATCGTAAAGCCAAAAATAGATTTTCATTCAACTCTTGCACGATCGAATGACGTTGTATATTATATTAACTTTTGTACAAAAAAGACAATCTAAGAACAAAAAGGATTTTGTATATTTGGTCTTTCCTCGCGTGCTGTGGTATTTCATGTGCACAGCGTATTTGGACCTGTATGTCGCGTGTAGTATTTAGTGCACTGTAGGCTATACCAGCATTAACGAAACACGAATAGTTTTAACATGTTGAGGTCAAACAAGAAATCCATATAAATTAAAAATGAATGAAAATATGCTGTGTCACAGTGCCAAACAGAGCAAATGAGACATGACCTCGAAGATCTTATTTGTTATTGAAAATTATCCACAGGTCAATCTACCGGTATAACTTATGTCGAATTCAATTACATTATTCTTAGCAACTTTACAAAATTTAGTAACAATGCTAATTGTAAAGAAGTTTTCTGGTGTAAAAAAAACGAAAACTGCTGAGTGGTCAGTATCCATGACATTTAATTGAAAACACTTGCAAAAAAAAATGTGGTTCTGGTCTGACTAATCTGACTTAATACTGAATAAAGGATTTGCAGATTAAAAACCACACTTGAGTGACATTGTAGTTACAATTAAATATGCCCCAGAGATGCGCAGTTGTTACAACGTATTTGCCAATTAGTCCATTTTCGACCATTTTTTTATTATCTTCTAATTTAATACCTGAAATTTTCGTCGAATATCATAATATACAGCAAAACATGTACGTCATTCTGAATCGTGTATTGCAAGGCTGTAGCCACCATTAAATGAGTGAGCTGTCACTTTCATTCTCTACATATGCAAATCATTCAACGTCGTGTGCCTAGTTATCATTCGCTGGCAGCATTCCCGCCTTTGTTCTCTAATGATATTTAATCTATATTGAAGTGAACTTGCAGCGGAGACTTCATTGTCATCAAAGCAACAATAATTCTGTTTTGAGCGATTCGGCTGGCACTAATTAATTCTTCTTTTCCCAATGGGAAAGATCAGTCGAGAAAAGGTCGATCATCTGAACTAAGTAAACAACAAGACCCGACTCAAGATATATTAAGCCCTAAATATAGCAACATTACCCGGGGTGCAATCAATGTTTGAAGGATTAAGGAATATTTGTGCTTCATCTGAAGGAAAATCATTGCGCGAAAGACCATGTGTACAATTGATTTTGAAATGCACCAGTCTCTTTCACCGCGCAATCAGACATAGCAGTCTAACTGTTGGAGAACATAGGAATGATAGGTCTTGTCACGACGACTATAGTCCCCAAATGGATACTTGGAAAAAAACGCATAGAAACTACTGAAGTATTGGAACAGGATGTATTCATTTGGCACATTCAACCATCAAAAACAAACATTCGTTTGAGAAGAATGCTCAACACGCACAACTGTTTAAAGAAAGAATAAAAGAAACCGAGGACAATTTCAAGTGTATACTGTATATAGCGTTTCCAATCGAAGGTTAAAGGAAAAATACTCTATAGGCACATACAGTATATTTGCTCTTATTTGGGATTCGCGTATACTGCACAGAAATACTATTTAATTTGCATTTCATGTAAAGTTAGCAGAGCGTACGTGAGCAAAATAACATTCTCTGCAGACATTACATTGTGGGCATTACTCCATTTTGGAACTTCGCAACGAATAGTTTTGAAAAACCATACATTTGTAAAGAACGGTGTCCAAAATCGATATTTGATGCACACATTTTCCGCAATGGCGTGCAGCACTTTCTCCTCATAAAAAAGTAGAAACTGTTAAAGAGCAGCGTCTTCAAAATTTCTGCTTTAAACACGATAATTAATTTGCATTATTTGGAAAAAATATCGACACTTGTTTTATAACATCAGAAATCCTGTACTTTTTAAAATAGGTCTATTAGTGTAGTTTGCTATTTTATTTGGTCAGAATACTAGATGACAACGTTTACTCGGGCAATGCAAAGCGAATGCAAATGCGTACAAAATACACGCTTCATGCATTATTCATTCATTAATTAGTTTTGCATAATCTGCAGTATCCCTGGCCACCTTGGTGGCTTTGATGTAAAGTAAATTGTCATCGCATTAGGCCATCCTCAAAGACTACAGTTGTTTACAACTGCCATGAAGGTAAATAGCCGTGAAAATGTCTCGCAGAATTAACAATTGTGATTTAAGTCCTCATATACATGTACATGTATATACGCTTGCTTATAGTTGCCGAATAGATTATCTCGTTTGTGGAAGCGAACGACGCTAGCTAGACATGTCGATAATTAAAATGCAAAGCAAGCGGCATAAATGGAAATGACAACTAAAACAAATCAAGAAACAAAGCAGTTCGGTGGCTTTTCCAATAACTGTTCAGTCGTCCGGTATAATGATGCGCGCTGTTCGTTTCACTCCATTTCCACATCAAAGCCATCATACATGCCATGACTAGACCAGCAAGACCCTAGCAACGCTATCTCGAGTTCAAAAACGGCTATAGAAGAATGCCTCTTCAGTTTTGCGTATGACAATCGGCATGACAATTTAAGTTATATTGCATTCAAGAACAAAAGCACTATAATCAGTAATTTGACCCAAAAAAAGACCTTCGTTCGTCGCGTTTTCGTATGAAATGATCCAAACCAGTAATGTCAATTCAAAAAATTGACCCAAAGAGACTGAAAAAAAAGCGGTTCATCAAGCACATGTAAACTGAATTACGGTGCATTTTCACTAGAAATGCCATCCATAACTTAATTGTTGTATAACTTGGTACCTTTTATTCGGAAACAATTTGCCACATTGCCATCATCATCAACCGTGGATGCAGTGTCCGTTGGTGTCATAGACAAGAGCCAAGGAGGCTACAACAGCATATATCAATCATGTTGTCGGTTTTTTTTTAACCGAGTTGAGACCTTCAAAAATCGCGAATTAATTCACTGTACATGCATGTACTTAGCTGGGGAAGAACCATAAGCAAGATGGAAAACAGGATGAGAAAGGAAATCGAAGAAGGAGGAATTATGTTGGAATTATACCAGCATTATTTGCGTCTAGCACACATTGTAGATGAGTGTAATGCACTGGCAGCGCTACGCAAATTTTGAAGGTAGGCCTACTTGTCAGTCAACGGGCCATCAACCAACCAACCTATATACTTTAGATGCCAAACTACTTATATTGATTATTTCTTGAACGGATTATAATTATTTTGTCATTCTAGCAACCGCAAATTCATCTTAAGATGGAAATCTACTCCCAGTTAAAGACGTATACTACTTAGCCGTCGACCCCCTTACGTCCACAAGACGCAAAGTATAAATTCGTCGATTTAATTCCCTCGCCTAGTTGAGTTTAATTCGGCTGCTCAACGGCCCTAAAATTAAACAACCAGCAGCAATTATCCATTCGGGCAAGCTAACAGATGCGTTTATGGGCATTTAATTGACACACGCGCCAAACCGAAAGATTTCCATCAACACTGCATCGCTCCTAACGTGGGCATTGAACACGTGATACAAGGTGAAGTGCACTTAGCGAAATGTCTGGCGCATCGAGTTAAATACACCTTAATGTAAAAGATGCCGGAAGAAGAAACCAATACGAGGTCTGCTCGAATTATTTGCTTTCGAGACCCAGCTCGTACTTGTATGTTTTATTCCGCTATTCGCATTTAGCCAACTGTTCAAATTCCCAATGATGTAACCTCGTAGGCCTAGCCTAAGCGGTGCCAATGATTAATACACCCGAACACTTTATCTAATGAATTCTTAAATCAGCGGAGAAAGACACGAGTAGAAACAGATGTAAAACATGAAAAATCCTAAAGATTTCCTCCCTTTTATAGGTTGAGGGCAAAAAATGTAGCAGTTTATTCGTGGACGCGGATTCCATACCAGTATAGTATACGGAGAAAATGTTACTGCTATTAACGATGTTAAATTAATAGTCGTGCATAAACTGTCGCGCATGATCAATGTAGGCATTTCCTAAAAAAATGTCGAAATTTACATTTCTATTACCCTCCCATACATCTTTTCCACACATTTAAGCACAGTTTCCATCCAGAAAAACAAGCTCCATCCCGCGAGTTTCTACGGCGCTCGCGCAGCCGCCTTCCCCCATTTGAAATCAGCTTAAAAAGCTACGATTAATTTAAAGTTGAGTAATTAACATTTCGGTAGCGATGCCAGGCCTAGCGCCGACAATTAAATGTAGTAAAAGATGTACTTATTGCGAGATAGTGGGAGAAAGACTCGTAAAAGCAGCTCGCGCGCATTGCTGCGAGAGGGCATTGTGTGGAGGGGCAGATTGAAAGTAATGTTCCGGGAGAAATGGGCCATAAACAATGCTCGCGCGCAGTTCATCCACTTTAACGTGATTATGCATACATTTCTTAATGTACGATTACCGTGTAGCGCGCCTCATTAAGAGGCGTATAAGCAATTTATTGAAATAATTCTCCGCAGAACCTGAAAGCTGTTAAGTACATGCTACCCATTTACCTCCACTTTCATAATCCATTTTTTAACTTAAATCCCCCACTCAGTCCTTCGCACTCTGGAGATCTGGCCATAATTAGCCACAATTGCTACCACGTTCTGTTGCGAGCTTCAGATTCAGCTGCATATAGAGTACAGTCTGTACAAGTATTTAATGTATAGCTCAGTATGTATCGCTGTATTTGCTATCATGTTTGTCAGGAAAGCAATCATTCATACATAAACGAAGGTACTTAACGCAAAACACATGCTGCATATGCACCATGACACAGTTTGGGATAACGTCATAATACGGAAATTGAATCAAATCAACAAATTATAAAATCGTCGAACAAGACGCAGTTTTATACGAAATAAAAAACAAAGATCTTTTACAACCTTAAATAAAACAACTTGAAATATGATACACTTTTTATTTGGCGAAACTTTCTTAATGTATCACGAAGAAAAATATGAAACCTTTGAAATTATTTAGATACAAGCCTTAACGATTTACAATTGAGATTCAAATGTGAATTCGAATGTGATTCGAACACTTACATTATCTCAGTTTGTCCACTTTTCATAAAATAAGGTAAAATTCTATACATTTTTGTATTAGTTTTTTGCTTGCCCGGTAAATACATGTACATGTATGTCTGCAGGAATATTCTCTTTTGATATCGAATAAGCAAAGTGAATTTTGACTATAAATATTCCATGGTTTATTACATTATAAGGCTTCTGTTAGAAAAGTATAAAAACAAATCGTTCAATTCTATGTATATTAAAAACCATACTTAAGAGGTTATTGCAACAAATGCAGTTCCTATTTTTGACCATTATGCAAAGTGGCAGCTTTTCAAAATTAAAAGGATGTTGAAATTGACAGACACCCTACATTTTTTGGTATAGAAACACTCGACTTTGTCGGTAATCCTTATATCACGTAATCCAACTTCAAAAAATGAGCGAATTAATGGATCGCGCCACATCCTTGCAAAGTAAGTGATGATCTGACAAGACTACAAATTCTTTGAATCAATTACCATGGCAATCGATATGCTCTTATAAGGTTCTTCAGATATGGCGACCACCAAATTAAGCAAGCTCAAGATTGAGTTAAAGAAAAATATTTTCCAATGTTAACAACGTTGCAGTGCTTTAAAGAAATTCAGGATGAAGCATACAAAATCCACAATCATCAAGCAATAATGTGATTAGCTACAATTTTCGGCACTCAAGTGATTACGAAATAAACGAATCTCTAATACTATATCCATACGCAAATATCCTAATAGGATTTTCCATTATTTAAGCAACATATACACCAGAGCTCACGGAAGTATGGCGTGAAGTTTGATATAATGAAATCGTAAATAGAATTCAGTCTAAGGAGAATGTTAATAATTGCAATACCTGCATTCTATGGAAATGTTTTTCGACTGTAAGCCGCGTTGTTTGTATACGTCACCTGACTGTGCAGCATACCCTGGAAATATGACCATGACATGGTCGCTATATGGTACGTGGTGGAATAAAATGACCTGTTTTGCAATTTACATACAATAAATAATGTTAGCAAGTTCGATCGGCATCTTTCCATAATGTTTGCATGCCAAATCAACTATAATGTAGAAGTGATTTTGTGTTGAATAGATTGGATTGCGATATCTTACTGGTATACCTGTTAATTTAATATATTAACAGGTAAATCCTTTTAAACAATTATTCTCGATCAATAGTGGCGTCCTTTGATGGACAGCTAGTGCTTTAAAAGCTAGCGCTGGTTTCGAGGCGTCCAAGATTTAATGAATTCAGCGCCTTGCGATGATCTAATTGTTTCTGCCCCAAATGTTTGGAAGGAAAAGAAAATTATTTCACCGCTCTCTGGAAATAATGCAGCGCACCGAGGCCACACAGCCGACGTTTTGTACTCAGACCTCAGATCTAATTACAATAATGAGAAAATGACAAAATGTCGGGGGGAGCCCATTCTACAAATCGCAACAATGGATATTAAATTTCCGTTTGCAAGTGCATTTAGCGGTTCTCGTGGGCACATGGACGCGATGTGGTTTAATCCGTAGGTCTATCATATTCCGCTTAATTACATCACTTAGGTATGCACTTCGCTCTTGTTACTTAGCAGAAACGGAGCCACTAAGATGTGGTACGTGGAAATCCATGCGAAAATGGGAAACAATGTAAAATGCATAAATAACGCACGTGTTCATTACATTTACTTAAGTATAATTTATGCAGCAAACATGTTTCTTATTTATATGGCATTCGTGTGTCATAGTGTTTACAAGTAGGCCTACGTTGAAGTTGAAATGTGGAAAACGCAATTAAATGTAAAACATTTCAGTTCGTTTTCCAATATTTTTAATTAATAATTATCTAGTTAAAAAATTCCCCAAAAATATTGAGAACTGATTTAAGGCATATACAGTAGAACTCCAATTATCCGAATCAATTGGGACCGGACCCCATTCGGATAATCAAAAATTCGGATAATTG
>JAQGBX010002968.1:0-18599 GCA_034698745.1 Megaphyllum sjaelandicum
CTTGCCACCGGAAAGCCAACTACGATGTACGAGGTGGGGCATGAGTCGGTAAAGTCTTGTTGCGCCTCCTGCCTGCAAGAGTGCCGAGTTAACAGACTTATGCCTCACCTTGTGGTTGGTTTTCCAGTAGCGAGCGACTGGAAAACAAGTCCAACGTGAACGCAGCCTATCTATACATGCACATTCATTCGAATTGGCTGGGTTTGGAAAGGATAAATGGTGTAACTATGCCAAATATGTATGTACCGTATGTAGCATTTGACATTCCTAGAGCTGGAATGTTAGCTTGTTCTGTCTTGGGTTGGCTATATTGGATATGCATAATAAAGATGATTCGCCATTTAATGCATGAAATACACGCGGAAGAATGACAGAAACACACATTTCTGCAGGCATACTGTAGATCCTACTCATAATACGAGAGGGGCTTATACTGTACTTCGAGGTCGTAAATTACTTACCCCTAGGTGGCAGTACCATGGATATCTTCTCCAGGTGTAAATTTAACACCGAAAAGTCGGCCACGGCTGCTCGTTATAATAATAAACACTGAATTCGTGATATCGAATGACATTTTTGCTCGTGTCAATTATAACCTCAACACATCACTATCGTCTGCTAGCTGCGTATGGTCTAGACTCGTTTATTTCGAATAATTTCGCCATGTTAGCAGCGCGTTGGTATATGTACGCTGGAACCAAACTTGCCATTGCGAAATTTATGTACCGTATTTACATATATATTTGGTTTACCGAAGTACCATCCGCGTCAGGGAGCTTGACGCGGAAATCAAATATATGTACCTGCGTGTATATAAGTATTCTCTTTCGGAACTTATTCTAATGTTTCCATCTCGGGTCTTATTTCCTCGGAATGCCTACCCAAGTGAAATGTCTATATTCGCAACGCAGACAAATATTTGCAACTGTCTGAATCTTCTCTCCAGTACGGATTATTTTACTACATTTTTATTCATTCCGTCTATATCGTTTCGGGCCCGCGAACGCAAACATGATTGCGGTCGATAAAATCGGAATAAGTTATGATTTCCATCCCGTTGCGATTCATGGGAACCGTGTTACGGCACAGTCGGCGCCTCGTACACACTGGAACCAACCTATAGGAATGGTTGCAGAATTCAAAATTGTGTCGGAAGCGGCGCTGCGCTCGTTTGTCAAAAAAAGTTTCAAGATTGCGTTTGCATTGTTTATGGTCGACCCCGTTCTCGGTCGGGTCGGACGAAATCTGGTTTCATCTAGCCTAGAGAAGTTACGCAAATTGAGTGTTCTTGCTCGGGAGGTTCTTCCGACTTTATAAATAAATGGCCCGCGCTTGCGTGTTTCCTGTCGCATTACGGAATGCGTGCCAAGATGATGGAGAATGACAAGAAGGGCAAAATTTGTCTTTTTCGGAGTGAATCGCGTAAATGAATAAAACTTGGACGAAGTACGTGCATATGCGTCATGCGTAAATTTGGATATCCTGAAACACTTAATGCTTTAATTTTTTTTTACTGAGTGGAAAACTGACGCTTAAAAATGACGAGTACGCTAACGTGTAAGGAGAAAAAAGTTGCACGTTTATATTCTCCATGAAAGTTTTTGGAAGGACTTGACTTTTGGAAATAACACCACTTTATCGACCAGAATCCCTTGAGGAAATGTGACTCGCGTTTTTATATACGTTCTCGACACTATATTGACGCGGTTTTTTTTTTTATATGAATCGTGTCTGAGAAGTGAATAAATTGGACAAATTTATTTTTGCGAAGATAAATTCACATCTGTAAAGTCAGATATATAGACGCTATCACCGGGGAAAAAAAAACAACTAAAATCCCCAAATTTGGAACTTTGTCTGGTTTGTGGCAACGAGAACTATGGCGTGGCAAACTGGTTTTGCCAAACTAAAAACTACAGTGTATATAGAAAATCAAGTTTGCGATCTATAAGTTTGGCGTACCGTCGAGTGTCGGTGAGATGAAAGGGAAAAAAGGCAAACTTTTTGGCGGTGGCGCTGCTATCAACGCTTCGTCTGCACGATATCGATGGCACTGCATACGATAGCATATCGTATCTATCGTGTTTTGAAGGCTGTATCCTCTGTGTCTGCTGAGTTTTGTCAATACGGTTTGTTAATTTTGTAGCGTGTACGCTCAGGTTTTGCAAAACTAATTTGTATTAATATTTTTAATAGAATTAACTAGTTTACGTTGAAAGTTTATGGTTTGTGGTTGAAAAAATTAAAAAAACAAAATTAAATTTTGGTTTGGTGGCTAGTGTGTACCCGACTTAACCTTTTCTTTGACAAGTTTTTGACGCGCAAGTCAAGTATTGGAAACAGTAAAGGGTACGAATTCGTTGGCACTTAGAAGAAAGAAAGTTACTTTTGACCACTGGCGCCAACCAGCGGGCAAACAATTGGTATAATTTAAATGCATTACCAATTGTTTGCCGCTGGTTGGCGCTAGTGGTCAACAAAATTAACTTTCTTACTTCTAAGTGCCAACGAATTCGTACCCATGATGCGTTTTTAAATATGTTTTCTTGATAGGGTTCTCAGGCCTACATGTATTTTATTTTGCCTGTTCATAATTAAACCTGGAAATTGCGATTTTCACATTTTCAAATTAAATTTCTCACGATTACCGGTTGTTACCTTCTTTATCTATAAGAATAGGAAACCTATAACATGATCTTCGCATGATCGTTTTGATGCGTCCAAGTTCTGGGTATAAACTTTGAATAAACAGGCGCATATGCACCGTTTCGTCGAATTTCAATGAGGAGTCGCATACTCGGTGAAATATGTCGTTTTAAGATATTTTGATTGGCGGTGTAGTGTTGCGCGAATCTCTCGACCGCCTCCATGGCTTCTAATGGATGGACTGTCAGTTTTGCTTCCTCGCCTAAAAGAGTCGGATTTTCGAGCAAGTTTCTCGGCAGTTTGGCGCGTGATGCATGGCCAAGTTGGATGGCGCTTTGCTTCGCATTTTCCAAAAGTGAACCATAAAGTAGGCAGCGCCCGGTCATAATTCAGCGTTCACCGGTCCTGATGGCTCTCCTGAGCGCCGTTTCTCCGTGCTAAGTCACACTTCGGATGACATATTTCGCGTGCATGCAATATGAGCTAGCGAACCAGGCTTTCAAGAAGCCGAGGTGGAAAATTGAGGCCCGGATTACCCCCTTGCCTTTATGGAATCCATAAAAGCGCCCCCAAACAGGTGGCGGGAACAAGCCAGCGCCGCAGCGATAAGTCAATGGGTACTTCTTGTTCTTCAACATGGCACCGTTCATTGACTGCGTGTGCACCGTGTCATGCTGGTTTGATGATTCAGGAGAATGCAGCTCGGGACACCCGGTTGCATGTGTTGAAAGATGTTTTCCTTACTCTGGAAAGGCTTCGGAAATTTTCTAACAATGGATTTCTGGATTTTTTTAAAAAAAAATTAATTATAGGCTTTCCGGACTTCATATAGGTTCTTTTTGTTTGGAAGGGAAATTGGAATTTTGGAAGAAATGATATATGTTCTAAGAATTGTTTATTGCAGGAGTTGTTTTCATAATGACACATCGCAGATACATGTATACATATCACGGCTGTCCCAGCGTGAATGCATTTAAGAACAGGCTGGATAAACATTTATTCACCAATTAGATCTCTTCGGCTTCAAGCCCATGGCTTTGCCTAGTTTCTGTTCATAATAATAATAATTAGGTTTCGCACACCTTTTAAGGCTTCCTATG
This sequence comes from Megaphyllum sjaelandicum, assembly GCA_034698745.1. Lineage (NCBI taxonomy): Eukaryota > Metazoa > Arthropoda > Diplopoda > Julida > Julidae > Megaphyllum > Megaphyllum sjaelandicum. Next base: position 3,747 of record JAQGBX010002968.1, read on the forward strand.
AACGTGTGAACGTGAATAATCATTGCTGGCTTTCACGTCAACAAGTTTGTGTATAAAATATATAAGGCCTTCATTGCCCTTAAGAGGTTTACTTACATGTATCTTGAAGAATGATTAAAAACATTTGCCTTCATGTTCTTAAAATAACACATTTTCCATAGCTTCATCCGTTTAGTTTTCTCCGCTTCACAGCAGTATATGCGACTGCCGTTTTTGAAATTAACCTTAATGCTTTATGTCACATTTTTTTCCCAAACCTGCATGTTCCTGCACTCGTAAACTTTTTCAAACTTCATTTGAACGTTTTCTCGCTTCGATTTTCAATCGCAAATTTCCGAGCTACATTCGCAAGTTTATCAGGCAGCATTCGTATGTTTGCGAGGCTTGATTTGTTATGCTTTTCGGACTCGATAAAGTTCGCCGACATCGTCTGTATACAATTTTTTTCTTTCCTGTTCATATTTGGTATTCGTTCCTAGACTTCACTAGTCATGAGTTAGTGAATGGCAACGCTATCGAGCAAATTGCAACGGTCGAAGCAGCTTGAGGCGCCGTCTATATATAGCGTTACGATCGCATCTCGGGGCTTTTTAGCCAAATGCAATTCGATGCTTACCGCGTTTTTGTAGCTCACGTTTTGACTGCCGCGCTGCATCCACTTAGTATATTGAAGGTGGAATTTATTCCGAATTGCAAGTTTGCCATTTCCGCCGAAACTCATTCGGCATAGTGCATGCGCGTCTGCAGCCAACGTACGGGTCCTCCCCGATTGCCTCGTCCATTTTGGCGCAATTTATGGCTGTGATAAGCAGGTTCCGGCGCACTTTCGAGCATTGATTTAAACGCTAACCCCTCATGCACGTTCTCCCGGATTTCCATAATCAGAAACGCTGTTGCGCGCATAATGAACAATGGAGCGTCGTTAGGACGCTTCAATGCTTCAATGCCGCTCGGGCGAGGAAGTTCCCGGAAGTGCATGGGTTAAGTGCGGGTATGGATTAGCGTTTAGAACGTCAATATGGCTGATTTTTGAGTCACTAGATCTTTGAGTCACTAAGAGTCGGTGCAATTGGACGCTGTATCCACGCGACATGTGACGTGCACGCCAAATTGTACAGACTCAATTTTTGGGTAATAATGGCCATATATACAGTACCGGTATATGGTATAAACTTTTGTGCAACTTACCATCCGAGGAAGTATCGCAACTTTTACAAATCGGCTACATGTAGGAATATCTAATAATTACGGTGTAAGTTCGTCCTCGGGATGTATTCTTCCATCACAAAAACGCAAACTCTTTTCTTGTTTCTTTTTTCTTTTCTTTAACAAATGCTCAATTTTGTAAGTTTTGCTATTTCTCATTTATATCGCTGTAATTTCCTGTACAACAACGTAAGGGTGCGATCGCGAAGAATGCTTATTGCAGCCGCTTACCACTCGGCGTGCACTAGCGCCTCCGAGCGGTATAAGAATGCGGCATGCTTTTTAAATGATGGTGCGATCGAAGAAAGCTTAGCCGTTCCATGCTGAGTTTACAAGAAGCGCTAATAAGCTTAAGAATGTTTCTAACAATTGTTTTTTTAACATTCGAAAGCAGGCCTACCTCCTATGTAGGCTTGCCGAAAAACGTGTCCTGCGCTCATCATTTATGCTAATGCGCATGTGCAAGGTTTTACGCGGAATGTTTCACCTAGCGCAACGCATGCAGTGGCGCCATCAAGCACACTGACTATCACGCTGATATCAGCATTCGTTGTGCGCCCCAAAGCTGAAAACAAGCACGAAGGAAGCTGAAAGAAGCACGTCGAAAGTATGCATTCTTTGTGCTTGCTCGCACTCTAAGACTGCATGTAACATGTTTATTTCAAGTTCAATTTTCACATGAATGGAATGGAAATCTACGATATACTCTGTACACGATCTACTCCCTTACAGTGAAAACTGCGTGTGAAAATGTCAACGGCGTTATATCATTTCGCATTAAATAGCACCAATTTTAGTGTCAAAAAAAAGCCCATCACCCAATTTTCCTTTCGTTATCTCCTCTCTGGTTCTCCATTCACGCAACATTTCTCTGAAATGATTAATGGAAATTGCGAAGACGTGAAATCAGAGCATGCGCGCTTCTGTTTGTCGTGCCGCAATCTCGTCGAAGCGCTGCGGGAATTTGACATAAGCGCGGTTTCCGTTGCCGGGTTTCGTGCACGTGTGCTAATGAATGCTTGCCATGAAAAGGACATCTTGGCTCGCCCCACCCACCGCACGACACTAGGCTGGTGCACATATACTTTTCTCCAAAGTAGTCCCAATCTGCGCTATATATAGCTGAAATATACAGTACATAAAGCTAAGAGTATACAGTATATTCTCATACTTCTAATTATTTCAGCTATGCACATCTCGGACTCTTACCAGTTGAGACGACATTAAACCTTAAACATGTGTACCTGTAATGATAAAGATTTAGAAAATTTGTTGTTACATATAAATATTAAACTTATACAGTGAAACCTAGCTGTTAAGAGTGACCACCAAAAAATAATGCTATATGTTGGTCACTGTACACAGGTGGTCAGTATACAAAGAATGCCTGCATTAAATTAAAATAATGAACATGTACACTGCACTTATGATGACTGTATAATACACGCAGTAAAAAACCATGAAACCAAAAAAGTAAAGAATCACCATGTCCATGGGTTAAAGCAAGATATAACGTGACTCATTGGTTATCTGTGCACTTTTTTAGGTAGATTGGCTATGTAAAAATAGCAAAAAAGACAATGCACACTGGTCACTGTACACAATAAACAGGTGGTCATGGTCACTATACAGATAATTTTTATGAAGGAAATGTACACTAGAAAAAACAATACACTAAAACGTGGTCAACATAAACAGGTGGTCACATATCCAGGTTTTACTGTATATTCTTTCTGTAGTGAAAGTTTCTATAGTGTTATATATAAAAGTATCGTTAATGCAACATCTATATACAGTAGGCCTATATAAAGAAGAGATGTTTGTGGGTATGTTTGTGGATTAGTGGGCGAAAAATTTTTCCATGAAGCCCCTAAATTTGCTGAAGTGCATGGTATGGGGTCGCCGCGGTCATGATTCGTTCATTATGCCTACTTCGTCGCTATCGGTAAGTACAGCCCGGGCAAAAACGGGCCATATAGTTTCTAATAAAGCTCGAAATCTTCTAGATTCGTTAATTTAAAATTGAATTATTCTGAATGAAAGAAATGTGAGTTGGCACGTGCATTTGGAATTTCATTTTGCATTATTCATATATTTATTTTTATTTTTAAACGAATAATTGTGGAAGGGGTTTCGATGAATAGCGGCACCCATTGATGTTGTTCAGTATGAAGTCACGAGAATTCGCAATTTTTGAAATTCTGAAATTGTCATTGATTGAATGGATAGCAACTACAGTATAAGTGTTGCGAGTTTAGTATAAGACATGCAGTTATTTTACTATATACCGTACATGCATACATGTATTACTAATCAACTTTTAATTCATCGCATCTTGAAGAGCCTTCATTGTAGTGCACTTCATGGCTTACGTATTGAGAGTAAAGGATTTGTGGGATCATTTTAATCGTATATATCATTGCATTCGAGCCCAAGATTCATTGAATTCATCACGGAACAAATCTTTTAGTATACATGTATATATTCCACGATGTAAATTGGCAATTTACTCGAGAAGGATTATAGCCTATTAAAGCAGGCTACCACTTCGAATATGCGGTACGGCTTTCATTTCTTAGAAAAGACATTCTTTATATAGTACTATCTTTATTTAAGAAAGATGATCATTATGCCCCACCCCGAACCAGTAAAGGTCCTATATACACGGCACTTTTATCTGCCATCGTCTTTCGCACATGGTTGAAGCTTCACCGTAATGAAGTGATAATTTCAAACGTCTGTGACAGTTTTTTAAGGAAAAAAAAAACTTCCTCAGCAAATCACAATATTTGCCTCGAAACGCATGTCTGGCGGGCTAATTTGTTAAAAATAGGGCACAACATTTGGTATACATGTATTGAACAGTGACTTATATTTTTATTTGAATTGAATATTCTGTACTATTTCATAGTAAATATCGTACACACATTGTTACGATACATCGATCGACGCCGAAACCGCATGGAATGCTTCATAGATGGCGCTGGGATCTTGAAATGCGTTATCCATTACCAGTATCGAGGAAATTCTTCGAATATGTGTCAGCTATTTAGGATTTGGTGAGGCAAACTTACGGAGGATAAAATATAAATTAGCTTTCAATTTTGGTGATTGCCATCTAATTGATTTAAAAGAAATCCAAAAGAAAGTTATAAGAAATGGGAAAATTCAATTCTTACTGTCACGTAGAACGACTTGGCCACCTTAATCCTCCTTCTTCCGTTGTTGTTAGCCAGCTCGTTATTTTTTACAAACACACAAAAAATTGCATATATATATAGGAATCGTTGTAAAATTAAAAACGATAAATGTGCCTGAATTATTTTCAGAATCTGTTCAATATCGTATCATGCTGCATTAAAATCAGGAACCTGTTGCGGTGCAACATTGTCGTTTGCCACTGACATAATTTCGTTTTCCGTTGTCTGGGATGCTGCTGTTTGCTCTTTTTTTCTGATCATGCAGTGGTGCGTGGGGTAGCGTTCATCCGGTAGATTTTTTCCATCCATTTTCAAATCGAATATCGTGAGCGAACCGGTAATAAAAGACTTGTTCGAGTATGTTGTGCATTGATCCTGGGCACGGTTTTGCTCGTTGCTCGGCATTTCCCAGGAGCCGCACCGGAGAGACATTCATTAGCCGCATCGTTGTTACCATTTCAAATCGAATTTGCTTCCGAGTGAAAACAAATTCCCCTGTTTTTCTTCTTCTTTCCATCCGTCCATCCCTCGAGCTATTCGTTTCTCTGGACAGGCCGAGTCCGAAACGCTAGTTTTTGGAAGCCCAAATTGGTTTAACGCTTTTTTCCATTGGCACATTGGCGGGCCCCAGGGTCCTGGAATCGGGCTTTCGGAGATGCGTCCAGGGTTGGGTGCGTGTGTGCAGACTGCACAAAATGATGGGTAATATAGTGAAAATTGCATCAATGTAGACGAATCGACGGTAACGACGCATTCCCTGCGTACGTACGCCATGGAATTGCAATACTGTACGTGCGTATATGGGGAGAAAAAAATCAATAGCCATGCAGCCGAAACAATGCGTATAGCTCTTGTCAGCTTTCATATACATTTTCATGAAATAGCTAAGCTAATATTTCCGAATGTCTTATAAAGGTTATTCTGTCAGATGTCAAATTGCATCGCCGTCACGACGATGGAGGTTTACGCCGCATTAAAAACGAATTCGAACGTTACATTTATGGTGTGTAACGTTCGAGTGATGTTATATGCAAATCTGATGTTTTCAGAGTAACCACTTGCTCGACGCTTCAGAAATGCGACATTTGAAAGAAACTGACGTCTTTCAAACGGCATTCTGTTTAATGCCAGATTCACTGTAAGTCATTTTCAGCCTTCTGTGTTTTGCATTTAAAATTTCCTTCAAACATGCGTTTTAGCAAAAGAATTGATCCAATTTTTAGAGAGCATTTTAGATTTGGAACCCGATGATTCATTCTTGGAACGCGTACTGTTGTGTTCCAAAATGCGTTCAGTTGTGTTCCGACAGCTTGATTTTGACTTTGATTTTGTTTCCACTGGGCAGATTTCTTTCTGCTGCAGGTGTGGCGCATGCGCACTTCGCTCTGTTGCATTCTGCTCTCGGTAGGTGGCGCTACAGCTCAGCCGAATTTCTGCTAGCTTTTTATCTTCAACCTAGTCCTAGTTTTTCTGCTTGCGCCCTGTTTCACGCATGCGCGCTTCCAAGATGTCCGCCATTACCAACACATGCCCGAGTGGAGCAAAATTTGATGAAGGTTAACAGGCGTGCCAGTTGTTTTAAAAATGCATTTCTTCGTTTTTTTTGGCATCTTACTATATTTGTGGGAGCATCCATTTTTATATGTGCAGAGTTTTTAAATTCAAAATTGAATTATCTTTTGCACGTCATTAGCTATAGCTAGGCTATACAGTAGCGCTTTATTTTTTCCGCTGATGAAATGCTGCACAGTGGGAATATGCAATCAGCAAGTCTGGAGCAGTTTGAGCAGACGAATTTCTATTTCCCTGCTCAATCTGCCCAGTGGGAATCATGCATTAGGCATTTTTTTTTCTAACTTTTCTGCAGACATAAAATGAACGCTATAGAATTCTTTACGTGAAGTCCAACTTTCTCTATGTCAAAGACAAACTATTTTAAATATGATGTCGTGTTTTAACCAAATCTTGCATGAAAGATGGAAAATATTCCACGTTCCAAATTTAATCTTGTTCTTTATGTTGTTTGGTACGCTACTTATGAGTTATTTAAAACTTAAGCTTAATAACTGCTAGTATTGCATGCACGTTATTTGAATTTTAAATTTGTGAGTTTCATATATTACATGTAGTATATATGTATTTCAGCTTATTCATCTTACAACGAATGCATTCTGGTGTGCTTTGTATTTTTATGAAAAATATTGCCAAGAATATGTACATGTATTTCGATTTTGATCTACATGCATTTACAAGTAGGACACCCGAACTAAATTAATTATATATACATGTATGCCTGTGCATTCTTTCAAATAATGCAATTCTTGACGCTCCTGGTATGCAAGCGTCTCGCTGGGGAACATATTGAAGCCAGTTTTTTAAAGTTTTAAAATGTAGCTCGAGATTCTTGAAGCTCAATTATTGTTGTCATCCCATAACATCTTAACGATCGCATCGTTATGTGCCTTTTGGCTTTTTGCGAGGTTGAATCGTAAATTCATTAAAAACGAAGGATGCAGTCTTCCTTTTCGTTTCTAAACATGCCTTCGTATATAAGTTGATCTAGACATTGCTGAAAAGATCATTCCATCTCTTGTCGTGGAAAATATTCGTGCGTATACAGTATAGATTAACTACGCTAAAACTTAGGCTGCTTCAAATGTATCGCAGTATAATTACATCGCATACTTCATCATATGCTTCGAGCAATATATCAAGGTCACCGCATTTCTAATGCAAAGCTCGTTGCCATGGTTTCGGTTTCGTTTTTCTGTTTTTATGTCCTTGTTTCACCTCCGGGATACCTGGATCTGCACATACATTATGCATGTATAAGTAACTTTTTGAAACACTTACCGTCAAAACTTTAGTTAAACTTTGTTAAAAGCATAAACCAGAGTTTGTTAATGCAATAAACCGTGCATGGTTAATATTGCACGGTACATGAGATGACTTTCTCTTCCGGGATGCTTAAGTTTGCAGGTCTGTTTTTGTGCGAAGAAGAGGCGTGGGAATTAAGCTGGCCCATGGTGAGAAGGTTAAGCATTGCACTTTAATTAGGTTTCGGAAATGGGCCGACTGGGACGAATTACAGGCGTGGAAAAGAGTTCACCAGCTTCCTAAGTAGCATGCAGACGGAGGCAAATGTAGACCTCATCACGATTTTCAGGTGATTAACATTCAGATCCCAATCAGCGTGAAACGGAAGCGATCATTTGCAAAATGAATTTGGTGTGCATGCAGAGATATGGCAAAAGCATCCCTGAAATGTTGATTTGAAAATGCATTTGCCAAGACGTTTTTCTCTATCTGCATATCACTGCCAACTTTTCTACTTTATCATCGTGAAATGATTCATTTCCCGTCATGCAGCGCGTCTAGATTTGTTTCTGGGACCATGCAGCTCCGTCGATTTCATAGTCTCATTATCTTGAATCATGGATTGGAAATGTATGACGTAAAGCTCGTGGCTAAAACGGATCGGTTTGAGTTTTGAACCCGGAAATTGTAATTGGCTAAGCAAAAAGAGATTACATTTTTTTTTATCGGAGTCAAACAAACTTGATCAAAACAAAATTACTTATGGATCAGAATCGAATTGCGGGATTGCTTTTTTGAGCTTTAAGGGATTGAGTTAGTGAGTAAATGTCATTTCTGCAACTCGGCGCGGTGCATGGATTCATCATCCTAGAACGTTATGTCGAACGTGTTCGAAGCATTTGTTGACATTTCTTTGATATACATGTAGGCCTATACGCTTGTGTAATTTGAAATTGTATCTCTTCTGTTTTTGAATGAACATTTGGAATATATAAGGGATTTGGAAAAAAAATTCAAGATAGTTTAAGAATAAAATGAAACATTTAGGATAATGTTTTTGTCTGTAAAGTAAGGACGGTAAATGCTATGAATTTGGAATTTCGAATTTTTAAATTTCTAAAGAAATTCTTAGTTGCTTGTAATTTTTATTTAAAAAATGTAATTTGAAGATTATTAAAATTCACCCTTGGGTAATTTAACGAATGAAATATTCAATCCCAAGTTGTTTAGGTTATCTATATAGAGAATATAGCGAAAATATTTTTTTCCCATAAACTCTCGTATCTTCAAAAATGATTCCCAAAGATAATTGACCACCATCACACCTTGCAAGCGTTCTAATAACATGTTCCATTACTATTTGCTCTAAGCCATACAGAATCATATTTAAGAAGGCCAAAAAATAATAATTTAATACTATTCTAAATGTTTATAGAATATGTTCTATAGTAACACACGTTGATAAAATACTGTACATGATTGCAACACGTTTTCAACACATACACCTGCATTAAATTTGTTGAGTATCGGTATTTAAGCCCTTGCCATAGTTGATTAAGCAAATGTAGCTTAAGATGATTTTGGGCAATATATTTTTTTTTCCGGAAAAAAACCACATTTGAAGTTTTTCTGATTTTTTTTGGTGTTGTCTTAAGAAATCATGTTATTTCGAAACTGCGTGAACCGAATAATTAATCCGGTTTTAATTAGTCTGATTTTCAACAACTACACGCTTTTTGCTCATTTACCAAATTTGCGTTTCTCGTCCGTTAGCAACGCGTTCGAAGATGCAATTAAAATTCTTTTTTTCCAACAACAATTGAATTATGCATGAGCTCGAAATAACGGATGCTTTACGAGAGCAAATTAAAATTATAAATGGTACTTAAATTTGCCACTACTGCTAGCGCCGTAATTAAATTCGTTGGAAGTAAAATGATTTGTGTGGAAATGGTAAAGGGGATACGTTCATTATGCTAGTCTAGCAGGTTTACCAATTTTGGCTAAAAAAAAGTTGTATTTGTTTCTTTTAGAATAAATGTTTAGGAAGACAACTTATGCCCTTCTTAGAAGGTCAGAGTGAAAACTACTGTGCATGTTTTATACTAGACGTTTATTGTTCCCGATTTGATCATTTTTGCGAGCATCAAGCTCAACACCTAATCTACTGCCATGCAATGAAATCATGAGCTTTATTTTATTCCTTCGCAGTTCATATTTAAAACCGTTGAAAACTTCAATAATTTAGTTAAAAAAAGTCGAGTAATACGTCGTAATCGAGTTCTAAAGCAACCGATTGCTATACTCAATTTTTAATGACAAATTACTTTAAATCCCCAAATATTCATTATAAGCTCTTATCGTTGAGCATAAATGGAAAAATGAGCATTACCCTTAATAATGGATATGAGATGCATTATAATAAATACTGTATATTGGTAGTGCATGACGTTTAAAACACTTGTAATTAATACCTGCAATACTCCATGCGCATGCTCACAGTATGCGATAATGGCTTCTTCGTTGTATCTAGTATTAACCATCCTGAACAGTAGACACTAACCATGTCTCACGAAATCGGCTTTTAATGACTCATTAAAGTTTAAAGAGCACGGGGCACTCGACCGTAAAAAAGTACGAGCAATATGCACATGCGTGCGGAATTGCCAATGTTGGTTAACTCGCTTTCATCCGCATAAATGACTAGAATGCTCTCTTATTGATAGTGCCTATCGATGATAATCGTAAATTTAATGAGATTAAAGATATGTCTAGTGGATTTGTGATTCTTTAAAGAAAATGATAGCTTGTGTTTTGTTAGCATTGCATACGCGTTCATTATACGTGAAATGCATTCGAGTTAAACCTGCAAAGAATAAGCATTACGGGCATATAGAAAATTCTGCCTTTCCAACCATTGACAGTGAAAAATGGCATAATCCTTGACAAAATACAAAATTGAGAGAAAATCGATGCCCATTGTCAGAAAAAAAACACCTAAACGTGATGCTAGCACATTGAACTAGAAATTATGGTTATTTCTCATTGACAATGAGCCTATAGGCTACCATTAAAGAATCGATCAAGTCTTGTTTCTGTCAGTTCGGATTAAAATTGTCACAAATTTATATATTACGAGGATTATGGGTGAATGCTTGCGAGGCTATTAGTTTTACTGTAATTATTGATTGTAATGCCTAAATTATACACATTGTTTTTGACGGGGATGCATTATTCGGAGTTTCGATTTACTGTAAGCCAATTACGGTTGCTGTTGCACCGGAAACATCATTCTGGTCCTTTTTAATTTTAACGAAATAAGTAACAATGACGAATGAGTTATAGTTTAAAAAGACTAATTAAGCGTTTCATATTATAAGTTTGTTTTTCTTCTCATTTTCCATGACATTTTCTCTCATTTTTTAAACTTTGAACATCTTGTTAAAATGTGTTAACGAAATTGAAGGACTAGTAACGAATTTTAATTACTGCGTCTACGTTATGGACAATTCAAGATGTCAAAGACTTGGTTTCATCGAAGCGTCCTTGTTCGTGTCATGTAATATCTTTTGAAAAGTTTACTAAGTAGTCTATATCATGTTTTTAATTTGTCACTCGCATGCATCGTATCCGCAAAGGGATGTAGCCTAATCCCTAAATTCTTGATCAACATTGCCAGTTGATATTTGGTTTAGCATCGAAAAGACACGTTGATGGGCATGTTGCATTCACGATATCGTCGAATATAGAATCCTGGAGGAGACGACCAAAATGCTTTTTAAACCAAAGTTTTTCGCAAGCAGATTTTGTGGGAATTTGTGACAGGTTATAATCCTTGACATCCGAGTAAACATCCAGCTTTTTGAGCACGATATGCAGCAAACTCGGCACGCAACCGAAGAGGGATTTCCATGGAAAAGCTCAAAGAATAAGAAAGATAAGCAGGAGTAATGCCCGTGGAAGAAATAATCCCCCGAGGAATTCCCCGAAGCGGCCGGATGATGAATTCGTTTATTGGCTCTGGCAATAAAAATAGGTTGAGCAATTTAAAAGCGACTTAAGCAGTAATGCTAAGCTAATGCAGCTATTTGCTCACCCTCGGTCCAAAATATGAGATTAAATTGATAGGCGCACGCATTCTGATGCGGGATTTGATCTGTCACGGTACGGTCTTAGGTTGATTGATTACCCCGCTTTTCAAACCGCGATGCATGATATAAGACACTTCTTTTAATGGCTCGCCCACTTAAAGACTGGCAGAAGCACCCCGCAATTCCCTCGCTATATATTTGCATGAACTGTTATCGAAGATGGGACGCTGAAAAACTGACTTAATTCGGTGTTGCTATCTCTGCTGCTGAACTTCTTGTTGGATGCAGTGCCATTCGCCAAGAGATGTTGAGTAACGGCATTTCTATATACTCTATACTTTTCTGTTTCGAATAGCTTGCCAGATATTTCCGAAGTTGCGCCAACGCAGGTGTTGCCATGCAGAAAGATTTAATATACGAGATGAATTCCGAAATATGTATACAAGATGTGGCATGAAACGGTGGAGTTTGAATGAAAAACTGCCTTTGGTGATATCGAAAGCTTTCAGTTGATGCGTGAAAAACGGAGTTGACGGTGGTGGCTTCATGCAGTTTCGCGAAAGAAAAGTTCGAAAAACAGACTCGTTTAGAAAAGTGCATTAAACATGCATTAAACTTTCAATTTCCATATAACACTGGCGTTCATATGTTTTGGACTTCAGCAGTTCGTATCATTGTCTTATAGATAACTAGTGGTAAAACCCGGCTTTGCCCGAGGAAGCTACAAGAAATCATAAACACTTATTAGGCGAAGTAGGCCTACTGAGGGAACCACGAAACATGCGGAGCCCCGTAGTGGAAGATTCTTTTTTCGTTTTGTACGCGTTTTGCGTCATCGCGTACAAAACAAAAAGTAATGTTCCACTACGGGGCTCCGTATAAGCGCAGCCTCGGAACCAAGCAAGCATCTTTCCATCCATCCACAACGCCCAAAACATATACAGCTCTTCTTTATTTATATACAAATGTAGATATTTTATGCACATGTTTTTATGTAACAACACTGGTACAGTGGGACCTCATTAAGAAGAGTTCGCTTTATATCCCGTCCAAGGATATGGACGAATAATGTTAATTTCTCGTTTTAAGACGAATTCCTAAAACTTGCTTTAGGCAATATGCGTGGGACAGGATTTCATCCACATTTCGATGAAACTTTATTTTGCACGTGATATTTTCATAAGTGCAATACACTATAAAAATGTCTGACTCGAGATAAAACGAACTAATTTTGACGTCCTGAAATTCATCTTAACGAAGTTTAACTGTATAAGCACTGTATATATCACTGCATCAGCAAACTCAAAAAAATTAAAACGTATGCATTGCTGGAATTACTCCATGAAGGTCCGCAAAAAAAAAAGATTAAACGTATTCCACTCTATCAAAAGTTGTCAAAAGAGCTGATATTGTGTTTCGTAGTAGGGAAATGCTTCGCGTAGTTGTTGAGCAGCAAAGCGCTGCTGCAACGTTGCCTGGAGATCTCTGGCATTGTGCTTTTAAGACTGTTAATTCTGCGCGTTGCCGGTAACAGCGAAGGTGCTCGTCGCTGGAGGATGTTTTCGCAGTCGTGTCTTGCCTGCCATGGTGGCACTTTGCTGCAGCTGTTGTTTTCCTCGCAACCCGAAACCTGTTATCTTTTCTTTATGAACATTCCATCGTGCACCAGTAAATTAAATATTCTTCCGCTTTCGTCTCTTGCTCAATTGCTCATTGATGGGGTGAGGCGAAAGGCTTCTCACCAAAATGGTGATAGATTGGATCCCTCTTACTTCTGAAGCAAAGACGATGCACGAACACCATGGCGAAATGAGGCAATTTATGAGTCGTCCTCCTTCGTTAATTCTGTTTACTGGAAACTTTCTTCGTAAGAGCCAGTTTGCGAGTGTCGTCATTACCATAAACTTGTTCGTGGGCTGTCATCGGGTGTGGTGCCAACCATTAGAGGGAAACGTTGTTAAAAAAACCCGTATAATGTTATTTTGGCTTTTACGTGGGCCTATACCCAATAATTACCGGAATTGAACGAAAAGCGTGCGAACAGCCCGTAGTACGGCCACTCGCCGCCAGATCTTGAAATCAATGTGCGAAATAGCGACTATAGCTGAGTGCACGTAAAGTACTGTATACTTGACTTCTGTGTGTTTTTTTAATTTTTTTTTTTAATCAACATCCATTGTGGGTACTTTGGTGATTTTACTTAGCGAAACATTTTGCATCAAATTTACCTCAAACTTAAAACTAAACAGCAAACTAATCATTAGGATATAGGAACAAGGAACAAAGCCCCAAGGGTCTCAGCCCTTCTAAGGCGGGGTTGTATGTGTTATGTGGATAGTTATGCAGAACTTCTAGTTAAAACTTCTACTATGTATAAGTTTTACGACTGACATATTTTTGCAGACGTTATAAGCCTCTATTCACAATGAACCAATTGAAGAAATAAACGGTCGTTGACGCCATCATTTTATGTTTACTTAATCATACAAAGAATACGATTTATTACGACAAAGTTTGGCTCTCGTCCATTTTGTTTTTGACAGCCAAAAAGTAGAAATTACGTAGAAATGACGTATGGCAATGTCATCTGCGCATGAGTGACGACGGTTGTTGTATTCAATTCGTTCATTATAAATACAGCCTGTCACGTGTGCAACAGAAATGAATTTAATTGGTTTAAAGAACGTCCACAACCTTAAGCCTCTGTATTGTATGCTTACAAAAGTATGAACGTGTTGAAAACTGCAATACTTCCACGACGTTTTAAGGCAGCACTGCATAACGCCTATGTTCGTAGTGATTGCCATGTTTGATTTGTTAGTTGGAACACATTTATGATCACGTGTAAGTTAGTGAGGGACTTACTGTTTCAAATCAAGTCAAAACTTTTCTTTATTACGGACTACTCAAACACTTCTGCGAGCTCAATTTGTTACCGGCTCCTCGTAAGATGGCAATCACTACGAGCACCTGAGTTATGCCCTGTAGCTGCACTCATATTTCTATTTTAGATATTTTTGTGTGGTTTTCACCTCGATAACGAATGAGAAATAAACCAAATACGTTATGTGCTATTATTTAGACAAGGCATAATCGAATGTAGGACATAAACCCCTGGTTGTAAATTAATGAGCTTGGTGAGGGGCGTAATTGTAAAACATATTACTTATGGTGAAACCTAGTTTGTGTTAATTGTGTGGATTATATTTGAATAAACATTTTTGAAAAATACTTCAGAAACGATTTTTTTGATAAACATTGTTAGATTAGGTGCCGATTCTGCGAATACTGGTCGTTAGACGCTGTGCAAGCAGAATGAGGCCAATAATAAATTGCCTCGGGAATAACATGTTGTTACAATGTAAACATCCATAGCACATCCAAAGTACAAATATATGTCTCACGTTGTTTCGTGTTGAATTATCTGTTAGACAATCAATATGAGAAGTGCTTGTTCTTCTTAAGCCGGGTATCCACTGCCACGCAACACTCAACAGGCAACACTCAACACCGGAAGTCATGACGTAGGCACGACGCTG